>JANHFX010010633.1:0-18066 GCA_027560015.1 Chloroceryle amazona | reverse complement strand
AAACACCAGGTCTATCTCCATTTTAGAACGGAGAGACCTGTAATATAGACCTTGTGGTTAATGTCATGAAAGTAATTATTTTTTTCTTTTCTCTTTTTTTTTTTCTTCTTCTCAAAAAAGTGGCCCTGGTTGATAAAGTTAATGTATTAGCACTTGGATTGTTACAGGCCCTCCTTGTCACACACAACTCCTCCATGCAGTCCTTTCTCGTGAATGGCGAAGCTGGAATGGAGAGCAGAAAAAAAGTTCCACATTGCAGTCCCTAGTTCATGCTTCATGCCACTTTTATGTGCTCTGCCTAAACTTTGCATCGCATGGACACAAACTGTACCTTGGATGGGAATTGGTACAGTTCCCATTAAAAAACAACAAATAGTCATGTAACTTGTGTGTTTATCTTCACCTGATAATAGCGAATTTCAGTCAGTGAAGTTATTTCAACCATTTCCAGCCTAGGTAAACAACACAAAACCAACATCATAAATGACTGAAGACCTCTGAGGCCATTCTAACCATAAATATGCCTGAAATTAGTGTGACTTTTAATTTTATATACAGGATTTTAAAAACAACACACAATTAAACAACATTAAAATCATCTTATTTACATTTTCATTGGTGCTAAAATCGAGCTGCTTAAATATTGCAGAAGGCTGGCATCTATCATAACTGGTCCACACCGATGGCATATAGAAAACTAATAATCTTTATAGGCTGGAAATGGTTTCCTTTTATCCCCATAAGCACTTCTCCTTTTTTTTTTTTTTAGATTTTTCTGATAAACACCATATTTTTGCAAAATTCATTTTGATTACCGCAGTCCATAGTTTCAAAACACTTTTATAATACTCCTATAAGTGATAGAAAAGGCACAGAAAGTTATGACTTTGGCCAAAATGGTGGAAATCCCCATTCACCATTTAGCTCTCAGCGCCTTGAGTCCTGCCATGTCCTGATCCAGCGATGATAGTGTTTTGATGAATTTAACGATGTTCCTTTTCCTGATGAAGAATGTTTATAGTAGTATTTCTTAGAGTAAGTCCTTTGGTATGTGGATGCTGCAACAAGAAGGAGGAAAAAAGGGAAATTAAGTTATGAATGGGTTGGCTACACTTCTCATCACAGTTCCATTTATTCTTGATTAAACAGAGGGTTAACAAATGAGTAGCTGGTACTGTGACTGTGTTACAGATCAGAGAAGCATCTCTTACACACAGCTAGACCACAGTTTCAGGAACAATTATTAGCATTATTAGGAACCTTCTGATTTCATGGGGTTTGCAAGAGTGCTGCTGTTTACCTTAAAAGAATCTTAGTGGCTTCTGAAAAAACAGAAGAGGAACATTTTCATTAGTTTTAGAGGCTTGGTGGTTTTTCCTACAGATAGAGTGGGCAGTACTGCCATCATAATCCATCATACCAGATCTGCACTTCTCTTAAAACACATGTGTATTACTTATTGATCTTAAATTAATCTATTGTTTCTGATCCAGCACTGGTTTGCTTTCAAAGAACTCACGATTCATGCAAGTAATTTTAGGCATATCCCATCTTCCATTCCCTTGACAGCGGATGGTTGGAATGTGGCGCTGGATGAAACCATCTTTGCAGTGATATCTAATAAGGGAGTTGATCTCATAACGAGGTTTCATCTTCCCAAAGGTCTTTGCATTTTCCACAACAGGAGGCTGACCACAAGCAACTGAAAGGAAGAGAGAACCCAAAAAAGCCAGTTAGTAAATACATTTCTGAATATGGTACTGAACTCTAAACCCTGGCTGAGGGAAGATGTAAGGGACCTCAGCTAGACTCCCATGAGACACATCCACACAAATCTTTTCTGTAGTTGAGAACTTGTAGACCAAATATAGTAATGATGACAATTGGAAAGCAGCAGATAGCACGGTTGGTGTTGCCTTTTAGATTTATATTTTTGATGTAAATTTGAGTCAAAAAGATTGGCATACTCACACAAAATTATTTTCTTTGGAAAGCTGCAAAACCTGAAAACCAGTTAAGTTATTACAGGCATTTAAGAAAAAAAGTCTAATTTTCCTCAATGATAGACCATTTAAAAGCACTTAAAACCAATGAATTTGTTGAGGTCTAGAGAATATGTTACAACGAAGAGTTGTAAATGGTAATTTGGAACAATGGAGTGCACATAAGATTTCGGACGCTTCTTTACTTTCCCAGTCTGGAGAGGCAGGGGCAAGTCCTTAAGTACTGCTGTACATCTCCTGGTAACAGTCGGGTTTCCTATAAGAATATAAACCAAAAGTGTCCTTCCGATTCCAGTGGTGCCATTAAACTAGGTAGTTTTGGAAAAGAGGAAGACTAAGGTCAGCATAACTTAATGGATGAAAACTATGCTCAACTGAAGCTGAAAAGCTAAGCACATAGCAATGGTCAACTGCCTGCTCGACTGCCTGCCAATGTTCTGCTGCACACATATTTCACAGCAATGCCATCCCAGGAAAGAATTGGCAATATTTTCATGACAGGCAAGTAAAGCAGGCCTGCCGTGGAAGTTTTCTGTTTGTTTGTGTTTTGTTTTGTTTTGTTTCATTTTTCTGAGACCTATACTTAAGAAATTTGCCTGGATTTAGCCTGTGTACACTTTTCTGTCTGACTAAAGAACAGATTAGGTAGAGATGTTACGTGTGAATATAGATAAATGACTTTGTAAGGCTAACTCAGTTGAGGTCTTACTATTCCGTTCACCAGAAATCAGTTAGAATTTGTCATTTTAATCTATAAAAGTTACAGAATTATTCCGTCATTACTGTAAAGTTTGTACCTGTTCCTTTCTTGCAGGTATAGGTAAGGTGATAATTGCATGGTACATCATTCCACTGCCCATTCTCATGCCATATTATAACAACACAGTCTTCTCCAGCAGAAAAGAAGCTGTCTGGCTGGTTTGGTCTCCAGTTTTCATATTGCTGCAGAAAAGAGGAGCAAAACCATTATTTCCAGTGCTGGAGTATATCAACACTCCATTTTACAGAAGAACACACAGTATTACTTTTGGTAAAGAGCTATCTCAATTGTTTGATTGAGGCTGTTAAGCATGAACTAAACAAAACTAGATTTATAATATCTTCACACTCAGATTATCCCAATGGGAAAAATATTTTGAGTAACTTCTTACTTACTGTAAATTGACGTCAGGTGAACAAAACAAAGTGACACAAACCAGAACAAGCACAATCTGATCCTAAGTGTGTTGAAACACACTCTTTCCTACATAGACAGACATGAAATGGAATGCCAGGAAACGCAGTAAATAGCCCATGACTCTCATTAGTCCACATCTACTAAGAGGCAAATTACAGGCTAGCTTCTCAGACTCAAATTATTTATTCTTTGACCTCATATAATGAAATCATTCAATGGGGTGACGTGAAGAATTAGGTGTAAAATATGTACAGGTGTCAGAATGTGCTCTGCAGATTGATATTTTCATTAGAAAGGCCTAGGTGGCAGACTGAGCATATACAGCAGCCTTTCAGCATTAGAAATGACAATTCAAATCCTGCCCTTTGTAGAAGAATTTACTCCAGACATTTTATGAATTTATATGAATAAAATCAGAAACAAGGTTACTAGTTTTAGAAGTAGAAATCGGACTGGTAGTGTGTGACAATAAAAAACAAAACAAAACAAAACAAACCCAAACTTAAAACAAACCAAAAATAATTAAAAAAAGAAAAGGAAAAAAAAAAAACCAAAACAAACCAAAACAAAAAATAAAAGAACCTTCAAATGCTTGAGGAATATCACTGGCATAAAAACCCCAACTTTCTTAGCCTTGCACTTGGGACAGACCTGGCATATCAATTTGGGCAAGCTCCATTCTTTGGGACCCAAGCTGGCTACATGTGGGTCCGTGTTTATTTAGCCACACCACTTTCAGCTCCGCATCAATCAAAAGATATGTTCCTACCACAAGCTGTGGATGCTGGCTGCTGGCAGGCTGTGCATAGCTCCATGCATGGGAGAAACCCACATTTATTGCACTGAAGAATGCACACTTTCAAGCATGGCTAAATTCATCATTGCATGATGCCATTTTTAGATGAAAATTAGGGAGGATTCAGTCTGCTTTTTCAATAAATAAGCGGAAAAAATAGGAAAAAAGGGAGTGTCACATTGTTTGAAAAGCTATGCAGCAGGTCTTGGTAGGGGATACATAGCCTACTGCCCTTGCAGTCAGCAGAGGTGGGATAAACTTTATCCCACTTCTCATTTCTTCTTGATCCCAAATGATGCACAGTAATTTGTGATTTGCATAACATTATGTAAAGAAAAGCAACAGAAGATTTGGGAAACTATTCTTAGAGATTTTTTTGGGGATTTCCATAGTGTCATTGGAAGAAGAATTTAATGAAGGATAAAAATAGATATCTGAAAGAACTGGAATTCATATAAATGCCAGACATTAACCAGGCAGCTAGACCCTTGTATGGTCAAAATGACACTGTTTCTACAGTGCTTATATATTCCTCAGTGCTTACATCTTTCTTTCTAGAGCTGGCCCATATCAATGTCATAGAAGTTTAGCTTTCTATTTTATGAAGACTATTCATTGCCTGGGTGAACACTTTTTAGAAATAAAGAAATAAAGTCAATATATCCCACACAAGTAGTATTTACCTTACAACAAATCAAACTGAGTTAAATAGTTAACCTTTTCCTACCACGTCATCTTACCCATTGCAGGCTTTAATTATCCAAGCAAATTAACAATCATGGTCTAAATAAATTTGTTCTGCACTGAATTTATTACCTCTAATAAACCATCCTCCTTTTTATGTGGAACTAATTTAATTCCATCTCTACTTTTCAGTGTTTAATAATCCTAAACTACAATACACGTTAACTCATTTACTCAGGTCCAGAATTCAGCATTTTACATTAGCTTATAAATCAGAGTATGAGTTTTGCAAGCACAGTAGCTAAATACCCTACACATGAGTCACATGGGATCTGCAGGGGAGGGGGCTTCCTGCAACAGCTAGTCCATAAAAGAAAAGCAAGCTCTGTGCCTATCTCCAGAGCAAGTGAGAAGGAAAATGGGGAGTAAGGAATGTGCCCATGAATGGTGTGTATTAATGTAACCTAGAATGCACCAAGACCCCTTTTCCAAGAGGGCATTGTGAATGGCTGCTGACCCAAAGGTCCAACACCTTTTTACAGCAGAGCTGATTAATGATGCAGGAATCCAATCAGAAAGGTCATGCTACCACAACACAGAAAGCTACTGTCAACTAAACCAGAGGTAGCTGAGTGAATGCACACACTGAAGACTTCAGCTTGCCCATGGTACTACCCCAGAGAACTGCTCTATCTCCTCCACATGCAGGGCCATGATGCACCTTCAGAAGCACCACAGAGTATAAGGCATTGATGGAACACTGGTGTGGTTTTCACTCACTCTGCACCAAAGTCCAAATGTTGCAGAGGCGAGGTAAGCAGAAATAAGTTATCATCTCTCAATTTTATGTCTGAATGTCTTGCTATCCAACCCAAGTGAAAAGTAGGATTTGCTAATCTAAGTCATGAATGCATGGTTGGTTACACTGCTGAGGCAATGAGCTGCAACTTCTTAGGCTGAGGCAATCCAATTGCTTTCAAGAATACATCCAGACATATGAATATGTAGAATAATTAAAGAAAACATCCAGGTTAGTGGTAGAAAAGTTTGATCAATAACATCCTGGCGGTGCAGGAAAGATTTCAACAAGCCTTGCAGCTGTTTCTTGTGGAAATTATATTAAAGAGTTGTTTGCTTCCATAGGGATTAGAGTGTGGGAATGAAGGATATTTAATGGATATTGGGGGCGTGTGAGCTGAAGGTGCTCAGCAGCTTGCCAGCTCTCACCCTAAGCACATAGACTCCATATGCTTTTACTTGCCTTGCTATAATGACTCCAAAATTTGTGTTTGTTTTACTGGCAGGGCTGCAGCATAATGGCGAAGGATTGTATCTAGGCGCTGAGGTTTACTCAAGAATGTCTGATATCCTCCAGCATGACTTGCTGTTACCTCACATCTGATATCGTCATTGCATGGATTTATTTTGGCTGAATAACTCTGATTTTGCTTGGGTTTAGTGCCAGAATTGCTTAGCAGAGGAAGTTCCAGACTGCTGAATTGCTTTCTTAGGTCTCCACCCAGCTTTTCTGTAGTTTTTCAATTCCTTATTTAGCCACTGATAATGGGATAATGATACAAAAAGATTCTCACAGTTTGAGTGAAATAAATTTCTACACAAATAAACTAATATTTTGCTTTCCTCTCCTGGATTATATTTTTAGATAGCCACGAGTATAATTCTGGTTTTCACTTACATTACTGTAAAACAGGTGTGACTGCATTGTCTTTAGTAAATCTACATCATCCAGAAAAAAATGGGAAAGAACCAAATCCCTAATTCACATATTGATTTGCACTGTTTGTTTTCAAAGGTATCCCTTACAATCTCTTATCACATGTGTGTTAAGTGTAAAGACTCCCCTACTCTTGCACTAAGTGCAGTGAAGCATCTAAGATATTTGGGTCATAATTATTTTGTTGGGAAATACTGCTCAAAATATATTGAACAAGAAGCCCTCATCTATGTCTTTTAAGATCCTTGTATTTCAATGCGTTACTGTCTTTTTGAAAAGTACTTTGCACAAAAATAAAATAATTTAGAAACAAAACAGAACAAAACAAAAAACCCAAACAAAAAAAAACCAAACAACAACATAATTATTGGCAAAATGTACCATTCAGGTTTGTTTGCTTTTTAAGTTAAAGTCCAAAAAAGATCAGCCATATTCACAGATGAGCCAAAAACTGTTGATGTTGTTCCAGCCACCCTGCTGTGAGGTTAGATCTTCATCTAAGCTGTTACTGCCTCAACAGACCAAAGAAATTGCACTAAGAACTGTGTTTGAACAGATAAAACTCAAGACATCCTCTTGCCAGTCATCACCTGGAGCAATAGTCTCAGCTGCATCATTCATAAGATATGACTTATGTTTCTGAATGTTTCCAAGTGCTAAATTAATAAGTGAAAGAAAAGCTGCTATAATCCTTTTAGTCCTCAGCAGAAATCATTACACTGGGTGATTGCACAGAGAGACCTAAAAACTATTGCTACCTTGTTTTTTAAGCAATTACTGTAACACACATGAAGTTTTCCCCTGTATTAGAACGCAGAACACTTCCAGTCTGTACATTTTAGGACACCTAATCTTAATTATGTATGTGACTAAAAATGTACTTCAAAGGAGGTTTGGCCTACTATGTTTTTCTCATCCAGATATGAAGAATGCTTTGCTGAGGTGGCTGTGAAGAGGGAAGTTCAACACAATGCAGGGTAACAAAGGCTGGAAGCACACACCTCAGGCTCAGGTGGACACCACTGCACCAGCCACATTGTAAAGCTCTCACCATCCATGATGGCAAGACTTGGGGATTTCTGTGTAATCAGGTAACTGCATAACCTAGCCTTGGGGAGATGATTTTGGTCTCTGCACATGCATTTAGTCCTTTGGGAGCCACAGCACTCATCTGTCTTGCCATCATTTCAGGCTGAAAATTGGATCGCCTGTTATGCGTTTTAATTATGCCATAATAATTAATTAATCCTTCTTGTACAGCTTTTAAGTGACACCAAAGCTGACACTGACACATTGGGTTTCCTTGTTCTAGCTTTCTCTGCTAAAGAGCACTGAAAATTTTCCTGCAGAAAAGGGGGGGATGGTCCATCATGTAGAGATACATCTGAGATGGGGTTCAGTTCTTAAGGCTTCCTATGTGGCATTAGACAATGCATTGGGCTGACTGATTCACAGTCTGTAAAACAGTGACAATGTGTTCTCTTGCCTCACAGAAGGAGCATGGATATGATGGTTACAAGAACCCATGAAGACATTTGACTAAGGTTTTACATTTTTGGGGAGGATTTCCTTATATGGCATTGAATTAACTCACAGACATAATCTGCCAGTTGGATGACAGGCTGACTTTTCACATAAATTAAATCTAAGAAAGTCAGGATTGTACCAAGAGCTTTAAAGCAGCTAACTTTATTAGCTACTCACTACATTTTCTCTTTCAGGTGGGTGCTCATTACACTGAATGAGCAGAGTTTTCCCATCATGAACAAGATCCTACCTTGTGGGAGATTTGTTATTTACATTTTCAGATAATGACCCTTATTTGAGGGACTCATTTCCTTATTAATGAGTAATCCACTCAGCTCTTTCATATGTTTGCACTGCCAAGGTGAATCTATGAGTAAGCCATATCTCAGCTTTGTGACACTGATTTGGAAATTTCAGCCATTCCTTTATCTCCAAAGGGCACACCAAGTTTCTGAGATCTATCACTTAGATTTTGCGTTCCAATATAGTCAACAAGCACTGTGTTTAAAGAAGCACAACAAAATAAACTGCTGATGCAACCACAACTTTACAGCTTGACCTCCTTGTTGTGTAAAGGCCAATAATCTTTTGTACCTAACTAAAGCTAGAAAATAATTTACTTGAAATACATCTATTTAGGTTTAGAGGGTTAATGCTTTTCCTTCTGGAAAAAAGGAAGCATGTTTTCAGCATGTTTAAATAATCTTAAAGTACAAATCTGTCTTGGATTGCACTTTCAATTTTCAATGTGATTTTTATTTTCTTTCATTCTGGCTGCTTCCCTGTCTGATTGCTTCTTAGTGCAAGACTAATGAGGCAAATCAAAAAAACAAGGGAAGATGTAGGGACTGGCTGACTGGATACTCTCTGTGCAACTTCATCCTAAAGTGAAGCAACATTTCCAGCCTGGTTTTTATCACTGAGCAAGCTGAAACCACCACTGCAAAGCTTACTGGCTATTTTTCTTTTTTTTCCCCCAGAACTCTGCTAATAACAGGACCACACATTTTTTACAATAGCAGACAAGCTCTTAGAAATCTTTATCGGGAAAGCCCCCTCACTGTGGAGGTTCAGTTATAACTTAGATAAAAATTACATCTCACTTTCAGTAAGTCCTGGCAATTACCCAGTTATATAGATTGGTTGAACTATAAAATCAGCACAAGGTTACAAAGGCTATACAGATCAGCTCAGAAATGCTCGTTTGTGACTCACGCTGTTATGCAGCACTGATTCTGTTACATGAGACACTCATGGGAAGTTTAAAAGTGATTGCATTTCCTTTCGAGAGAAAAAAAAAATCAAACATATTACTGTAAAGATTTGGCAATGTCTGAAATACTTCCATTAAGTTCACCCAGTATTTAAATACTTTGAGAAAGACAAGAAACTACCTTATAGGCTCTGTTTCACTTAATTTCACCTCAGTCAGGCAAAGGACTTTTTCCATTAAATTTTATGAATGGGAGCAGTCTGACAGAACTCACCAAAAGATTTCATGAGATCAAAAACTCCATTTAGTGAGAGGTTAAGTATATACCTTGTTTTAAAGACATAGGTGGTGCCCTAAACTCTATAGAGTAGACCACATGCACAGTTCAGACACATACTAAAATAACTTGCTGAAGGAGGGACAAAGCTAAGTGCATTGGTAAATCTTTGCTAAGACAAATTCTAGTTAATTTGAAGACAATTGCTGTATTTAAACTTATGTACAAATACACACAAAAATTACATGTCCTGATCCTGATATTTTTTTAGATCATAGTTGAATGGCTTCCCTCAAGCCCTTAATCTAAGCTTTATTTGCATGGTATTTGGGAAATTGGCAGGATTTGAATCAGTCAGGCACCCAGTACCCTCCATTACAGAGTCACACTGAGAGCAAGGCAAACTCCCAGAAGGAGCTTTGCTACAGACCTTTGCAAAAGGTTTCCCTTGAAAGGGTTTTTTTTGGTAATGGAGCAGTGGGATGTATCAAAAAGCTCTTTGATATCCTATGCAACAGCTTGCAGACAAAATCCCTCTGAATAACATATATTCATTTATATCCATGAATATCCACAAGCACTGATTGCAGACTGAATAAGCAGTAAGATCGATGCAAAAATAAATAATTTGGGAAATAAAGAAATCCAAGGAATACAAATGAAACAAGTAAAAAAGGCTAGCTGATGAAGCTGAGAGAGAAAAGCACTATCAATCCTGTCTTTTGGAAGGAGTTGATCGTGTGGTAGAGCAGATGACTAGCTCTTTGACATTTTTTTTTAAACAATACCATAGAGTGACAACATTCCACGAGTACAAATTTCTCAGGATGGCAAGAAACTCCCACTAGATGGCAATGTCTACTCGCTACTGAGTCCTGATACTAACTTTGAGGAGTTTCAAAATCATAATTATTCAGAAAAAATTATTTGTTTTATTAACTCTTTAAAAACTAATTGAAGACAGTGAACACAACTCCATTAACTTTTTTCTGCTCTGTACCAGCTCGTCTGACTGTAATAACTTTAATTACGATTCACACACTGTATTGGTTCAATTTTGTGGGTACTCTGTGTGTTGGGCTTCCAGAAGTCACCTCAGTGTAGAGACTGAATAAAGATTGGCAAAGAGCTGGTGAAATTCTCTTGTTAATGGGCAGGTGTTTCATTGTGAAATAAAAGTATGGTAGAGTGTTAAATGTTGGTTGGTATAATGGAAGTTCTTTGGGAGTCACACTAATGTAATTATGTATTATCAACATGATGCAAATTGCATGGGCTGTGACTTACTCTTTTTGTGCACAACTACCAGGAGAGACATTGAAAAAAAAAAAAAAAAGAAAATTCTGCACTTTGTCATTTATGTCAACAATTATTTCAGGATTGAAGCTGTCCAAGGGTTTTAGCCCAGAGCCAACCATAACGAGGCTCTGAAGTAACTACTGACCCCCCTGGTAAAAATGAGACAAAACCCCACTTTGTCCAAGGCACCCTCCCTACTGCCTACAACATACTTAACTAAAAATATACCTGTCATTAATAACATTATATAGTTCTCCTCCATTTAAATGCAGGTCAAATGATCATCTTAAAAAGAGCCTGTAATGACTGACTGCAGCACAAAACCAAAACATTTGGTAGATTTAAAATCTCCTTCTCCAAGGATCCTGTGGGACACGGGCACAATGAGCTTTTTGTTTGCAGCTGACTACAGTACGTTTTAGCTTGTTTGCTTTATTTAACCCTCAGAGGCAGGCTCTGTCCCTACAATACTCTATGCCTTTTGAAGGCTTTTGTGTTCAATAAAGTTACTCTTTCTGAGAGGGGTGCAGTTACAGTTTTGCTCATGTTAAAGCATTCTGATTCGTTGACCAATAAAGGAAGGAAAAGAGAGGGCTTTGTTTTTGGCAGAATTAAGCTTTTGGTTTGTTTTGCCTTTTTTATTTTTTTTAATTTTTTTAAATGTACCTACTTAACACTGACAACCCGAGATCCAGCATTGCAAAACAGAAAGTATAAAATGCTCCTATGGTGAAGGGAAGAAAAACTAATGTAGAGTCTCTGGACAGTTTTAAAAGTGGCAATATGCCCCATTACTTTCCTAGCTGGCAGCATTCTCCAAGTGACAGACAATCTGGCCACAGACACTAGCCAGCTCCTTATTACAGCACTAATCTTATGTAATGGGAGTGAGCTCACAGCCCTACAAAGCACTAATTATCAACAGCATTTTCCAAAGGATATGAATAACTCCCCTTGTGAGACAGAGGCCCACAGCACAACCCCAAGTAGCTATATGCGCTTAATCCATAACATGAATAGCTCCAAAGGACTCCTTCACCGCTGTGCCTGCTCACAAGGGTCCTTAACAGTGAAACTCCAGCAATCCAAATACAATGGAGAAGCTGCCAAAAGCAACACCAGATTTTTTATATTTGGATGGGTGTGCTTTACAGCTGTAAAAGTTACTATTCACAGAACTAAGTGAATTATTTAAATTCAATTTCCCTAAAATATTTTCAAATGTCACATTGTGTTCACTCTTCCTTTGATCAAGTCAATTGTTAAATGTCTCCACTGATAATGTAAGTTTTGTTATTTTGTAGTCTGTATGACATCAAATTTGAAGTCTACAAAGATCCAAGCAGGTGTGGTGAAATTTCTCTTTTCACGTAGTTGTGCGAGTATTTCAGCCTTGCTTTCTTCTGTGTCACCATGATTTTCCCAAATGTATCTTTTATTGCATAGAGCTTTTTAAGACAATTGTGGGGTGAAGACTATCATCCATCCTTAAAGAGTTGTTCACTATTACAGAATTGCTGGGAGAAAAGTCTACATAAAAGTGCAAGAACAATTTTGATTTTTTAATGTTTTTCAGTGTAAATAAAGTCTTACATATACCCATTTTCATTCCTGTGTAGAATGTAAATCAGAGGAAAACTATGCTTTCCCACACCAAATGCCAGCAGAACAGCCTTATAACTACACTGCAACAGAAGAAAAGCACGGCTAAGAAAACATACTCTTTAAATAGTACATTATTTTCTTCTGCCTCTTGCATCTGTCAGTGTAATCATACCTGAATGTCTTGAACAGAAATTGGCTTCATTTTCAGGAAGTAATGAATAATGAAGCTCTAAAAATGTTAGGGTGCTGTGAGCTGTCTGAACACACTTCAGTACCTGCTCTCACTACCTTCACCTTTGAGACAGTTTATCTGAAGTTAGGGACTAGGCAGAAATGCCATCATTTGCAGCTTACAAATTCCCTTCCTACTGATCCATGTGATCTTGAATATTACTGGTACTCCAAGCCCAGCCTCCTGGCAGTGGACACTGATCTCCAGCTCTTACTGAAATTGCACCACCAGCGAGGATCTAAGTTTTCTGAAAAAGAATTCACTTTTTATGCTGTACGAACACAGCTGCAATCAACTCTTTTCCCTTGATCTAAAAAGGGAACGGCTGCTGCTGCCAAAGTGTTTCTAATGTGGCCCATCAGCTCCAGGCTGTGAATCTACCTCTCCCAACCACCAGAAACACTGGAGGGGAAAGGGAAAAAAAAAGAAAAAAAAAAAAGGGGAAGGCTATTAGAGGAGGGAGAGAAGGAAAAGAGAGAAAATAAGAGAAGAAAAAAGAAAAGGAGGAAAGGAAAAGCAGGAACAGATTATAGATGAGAAAAGATTGCTTCCTGCCTTTGGGATATAGTACAGCAAATCAGAGAAAATTAGACTCATATGGGTGGCCAGCAATGGATTCCACAGTTTCATATAGTTATAGCTTATTTTGTTTTGCATATCGGACAAGGTAGCCTAAGCCTAGCCAAGGAGCTCTTTTGAAGATGTGCTCTGAACTTAGCCAAGAACCTCCAAATTTGTTTTTTAAAGAAATTGAAAAAAAGACAAACACAAGCAAATTGTGTTTTCTTGTAGCAAAGAAAATGCAGTATAATGAAATACCAGTTCCCTGGAAAGTAATTTGTTTACAGAAAAGTAGTGCATGGACAGACAAATTTCTAAGGCACGATAGGTATGATCCAGCTACTTTATTCATGCTCTTTTGCACTTTTCAAGCATGTATTTGGGAAGTAGTGGGCACAGCATGCTGAAAAGTCATCTTTTACCAAGAGATGGTGAGACTTTACTACACAACCCAATCCATTGCATGAGATTATGCCATTTTGCCTGAAAGGTAGGAAACTGATGAGCGGAGCAGTTTTACATTAAAAACCACCTTACAATTAAGAAATAAACTTGCCAAAATCCCCTAAAAACACACAGATAACTATGCATCAGACACTTCAGTGAGGTAGATGAAGAAACCTCTCTGCGGGAAGGAAGCCTACCATACTATGATATAGGAGTGTGCCCATTTATATTTTGTTTATGTATTGTCTTCAAAGTTCTTGTTATGGAAAACAGGTAGACTCAATATGGGTATGGACAAATGTCATGGGGATAAAAGAGTTTTATGTTCTATTCCTTGCTTCCTGAGTGAATCTGATTGTATTTGCTTTCTTATTCATGACACCAAAGTTTTCCTTGAGGAACAATGAGAATCAGAGCATGCATTTAGAAGATCACTCTTCATTTATTCCAAGACTTGCTTACTGGCATTATTGTTGCAAGTTAAATATAAGTTCAGTTGATACATGAAAATCAGGCACAGGAATAGAGGGACTTCACTGAGTGCTGCTGGTTTTGATGAATTGCTATCAGTCACTATTTCCTATAAGGAAAACTACTGTAGTGTCCACTACTAGGCACAGAAATAATTGCCTCTGTTTTCAACAAGGCTTGATCCTGGCAAGTGTACTCTAGGTTCTATTACTTCTATATGTTTTCTCTTTGGTGAAAATTTGGTAACATTGTCCCACATGCCTTAAAAAACAACAAAAACAAACTTTCTCACCCTCCTGGGCCAATGAAAAAGGTGACTTTATCACCTTTGTCTCACATGAATTAACATGAAGTGTGGTCCCCTGTATTTTGGGAGTCAAAGGATGTGAGACAGCACAAGATTTATATGCCAGTGATGCATATGAGTGTGAAGTCCACAAAAAATAGCTAAGGTGGGCATGTGTATTCAATAGCTCACTGCAGTTAGAAACACTATGCAGTGCACTTGGAAGTATACTTGCTGGTTTTCACTAAAGAAGTCATGTACATGCTTTGTCCAGCTATCATATTTAATGGCTGCTGTCATATAGCTTCAATTTAAAAAAAAATGGAAAAATCGCAACTTGGCGTGAGCTGAAAATGTGAAAAAAACTTATTTCCTTCCACTGAATTCATTGGTTGAAATAACTTTAAGGTGCAAAGAAGAAAAAAAAAGTATTTGATCCCTTTTCCAGAAAATACATGCCAACATCAGGCAAAATAATTCCTTTCAACATACTGAATATTTAAGTTGTGGCTTTCCTTATGCCCATGGAAAATGAACACCAAAGTAAGCCAACCCTTGTTCCCTAATCTCCAGTAGTAGAAACTGTGGTTCAGTGATTCCCAGTTCTAGGGTTTAGGGGGTTTTTGGTTCAGAAAGAAAACTCATCTGAAAGGGAAATAATTAAAGTGTATCACAGCTATTTCATCTGGGCAGTACTGGGCCAGCTGCAGCACTAGGCCAAAACTTCTGTCCACAAAGTGTCTTGCTCTTGCTGTTCTTGTTCATTTGCTTTTTGTTTTAAGTCTGCCAAGCATGAGAACTCTTTTTTTTTTTTCTTTTTTTTTTTTTTTTTTATTGTAATCCAACCAGAAGTTGAATAGAACTGTAGATAGATATTATTATCATGGAGAATACACGGGCCTGGCCACAGTGTTAGAAACAGCTAAATTACAGCTGCAGCTTGATATGTAAAACACTGTTAGAGGAAGTAGAAGAAACTCAAGTTAGAACCTGAGTGTTGATGTAATAATGCTGATTTTTATGATCACAAATTATATTAAAGCAATTAATGCTATCATGACTACTGTTCACCAGAAAATCCAGAAATAATATAATATTTTAACTTATGCAGTGTTTTGTTTCACTGGAATTTTGAAACATCATCAGGGAAATACACTTGATGCATATATTTAATTATATTATCATTCCTATTAATTAATAGAAAATTAATAAATTCTTGTAACCGGGAGAGTGGTTAGAAAGTATGAAAAATAAGTTTAAAGCAAGGGAAAGGAGCAAATGAGGAAGCTGCTTAGATCTATGGCATGCAGAAACCATATGGAATCAGTTATGAGGGAAAGCTATTGAAGCAATGAACTGAAATGATTTCAAGAGACACCTATATTGTTTCTGAAGGAAGGGACAGACAGAGGAAAGTTGTTAAAAAAGAAAGAAAAATAAGATGGAAAAAGAGATCAGTCAAAGAGAAATCTGTTGAACAGATGTTCTTATTCTGTTCTTAGAATATCTTCATTTCTTAAAATTGAAAATTAATGTACACTTGCCCAGTAGCCTGAATTAAAAACTATGGTCTCGGATAGAACTCTAATTTCCTTTAATTTATATTAGCTAACTTTAGATCCCTTAGTGAAGTGTAGGCTCCTTGACCTACCACTCCAAACAGCCTGGACCACCTTGGAGCTCCAATCAAACCTAAACCACCCTCTGAGTGTGCCTGTTACTGTGAGCAAGGCGTAAGAAGTCATATCAGGAGACACAGAATGAACTCATCCAGAATGAGAAGAATTCAAGGCCATGGCCCATCTTGTGCTCCCAAAAATACATGAGGATAGGCAAGAGAAAAGAAATAAATTAAACTCTTCTGATTACATCCTATAAGACTTTGTGGCTCAAAGCACAAATACCCATTTGTGGCATTGGTACCACCACAGAACCACTGATCAACAAATCTTTTTCTCTCTGCCTTGTGCACCCTGTCACCCATGGTGGTTTTCCCCCCAAATGGCTTATTTACAAGTGATTTTAGAGGACTTTAAACCTCTGATTATTTCATGAGATGGTAATAAGGTTAGCCTGCTTTTCCCCAGGTGTCTTTATACATAAGTTGCAGACACATGGTATACAGGAATGAGCATTGAGTGTGTGAGTGTATGCATACGCCTGTCCAGATGCTTTCTGCTTTAAGAAGAATTCACAATTGGAAAAGAATATAATAAGCATAACCAGTTTGTTGGGGTTTTTTTTAGGTAATTCCCTTCAATGAGTGTTAAAAAGTAACAAATCACCTGTCTCTTCTACAAAATAAAGTGGTTTGAATTGGAAAGAGATCAGTCATTTCCTGTATCCATTGGCTCTTTGAATTAGGTTTGTTAGAGGTGGATAGATTGTTCTCCCTCTCCTTCTGCTGATTTTCCTTCCTGTTTTAAGGCAATAAGAGGTATCAAAAGCATCTTAAAATTTTGTGGACAGATTACTGGTCACAGGCATACTGAACTAAGAATGGCTGCTTCTCCATCCTAGCTGTCGAGCTGCCATACAAACTAGAACAATCTTCAACAATACTTGATAAGCTCCTCTGTACACTCTCAGAGACCCAATGAGAGCTTGAATGCCCTATCCTCATTTGAAAAATGCATTCAGCTCCAAGAAAACTGCCTGGAGAAAAAGGACTTTGCGGGTGCTGGTCAACACCTGGCTATGTGTGCCCAGGTGGCCGAGAAGGCCAACAGCATCCTGGCCCATATCAGAAATAGTGTGATGAGAAGAAGGGAAGTGATCATACCCCTGTACTCAGCACTATGTTCAGTTCTGTGCCCCTCACCACAAGAAAGACATTGAGCTGCTGGAGCCCATTCAGAGAAGGGCAACCAAGCTGGTGAAGAGTCTGGAGAACAAGGCCTGTGAGGGCAGGATAAGGGAATTAGGATTTTTTAGTTTGGAGAAGAGGAGGCTGAGGGGAGACCTTCTTGGTCTCTACAACTCCCTGAAAGGAGGATGGGTAGGAAATGAGCTGGGTACAGCCTCTTCTAGAGTAAATAATGACAAGACTAGAGGAAATGGCCTGAAGTTGCACCAGGGGAGGTTTAGATTAGATATTAGGAAGAATTTCCTTACTGAAAGAGTACTCAAGTTCTGGAATATTCTGCTCAGGGAAGTGGTGGAGTCACCATCCCTGGTGGTATTTGAAAAATGTATAGATAAGGCACTTCAGGATGTGCACCCACAAGTTCTCTGGGAAACCCGTTCCAGTAAAGGATTTTTATTAGTACCTAATCAAAGTCAGTTTTAAACCCCTCATCCTATCAGTACACTTCCTGATAAAGAGCCCCACCTGAGCTTCTAGCTCTGGAGCCCTCAGCACAGGAAGGACATGGACCTGATGAAGTGGGTCTAGAGGAGGGCCACAAGGATGGTTGCAGGGGCTGGAGCACCCGCTCTGTGAAAACAGGCTGGCATAGTTGGGGTTGTTCAGCCTGGAGAGGGGAGGACTCCAGAGGGACCGTGTACTAAGTATCCTTCCAGTACCCAAACGGGGTCTTCAGGAACGCTGTGGAGGGGCTATTTGCAAGGGATAGCAAGAAGATGAGGGGCAATGGTTTTAAAGTAGAGAAGGGTTGATTTAGATTGGACATTAGAAAGAAGTTATTTACTATGAGGATGGTGAGACACTGGAACGTGACCATCAGCAAGCTATCTGGTTTCCAACAGTAGTTACTACAAAATAAAAATTGCTTTTAGCATGTAAAAATTCAA
>JANHFX010010631.1:0-41482 GCA_027560015.1 Chloroceryle amazona | reverse complement strand
TCTTCTTCTATTATAGCATGTTGTTGGCCCTGAACAGAGCAGATTCAACAAGAAAGGTTGGGAGTGTGGCCTTCTTGCTGGCTGTCCAGGCATGTATTTAAACTTAAGACTGGTGATGAGGGTGCACAGCTAGGAATGGAAGGACAGCTACAGATTGATGGATGGCCACACCACTAATACATTTATGATCAGCCTCTTTGATTGTGTGAGGATTAAATCAAAATTTTATTGAAGCTCAGAGCTACAATATAAAGAAGGTTACTAAATGTGTAAGAATCACCTCCAGATCAGTAAGCCTCTGAGCCACAAACATGATGCTTGAACAGAATAAGCAGAAAATAACACTGACTTATTCTTGCACTTTCCCCTAAGTATTTACTTCTGGTCAGAATCAGATGCAGCCGGATGATCTGTTTGGTCTTTCTTGTAGTATGATACAACACAGGCAAAAGAGACAACAGACTTCTCTCACAAAATCATTCATAGATGGGAGACAACAGACTCTTCTCATTCTGATGCTCTCCCAGTGGGGCTGGGATTTTTACAAAGCTGTAATTAAAGTTTTGTTGCATTTCCCCCATAACCTCTTGTAACTGTTATCTGTTAACTGTAGATGTACTCAGGTTCAGTATGGGACTGCTCTTGAGCAGCTTGCAAAGCTCATAGTCACCCCTGCACTGGCTAAAGTATACAGTTGGTGGCAGCACTACCACCGAATATGCTTTAAGAGACTAGAGAGCCCTAATTACTCCTTGGAAAGCATGACAGTAGTTATGCACCATGGAAGAAAGGACTGTAGGTCTCAAAATACTTTGAGCCCTTCAGGTCATATAGTTTCAGACAAGTTTTCCCCAAGCTAATGCCAGCCATGGCTCAAACCACGTGTAAGCCCACTGAGACTGCTGAGACCTCATCATGGATATTGGGAGCATTGACATTAAGTGAATCCAATCATGCTGCATTCCACCCGAGTGCCTAACAGATACAACTGGGTATTTTGACACCCTAATATGTCGGTACTATTGTTCCTTGTGATAATACATCTCCTGGCAAAACTGAGCCCTGTTAAATTCAGATTTCAGTAACATTTCAATCCCTGACTTCACCAGGCACACTGCAAAATTAAGGGTTTTAAAAATCAATCCTGGGGATATATCAGTTGTATTTTGGTGACTTGCATGGTAAGGACATTCTTCTAGAAAATCATTCATATTACAAAGAGGGAAAATGATCCCATTCTGAAACTCATACAGGCACAAAGAAGAACAGGACATGCACATTTTTCTGGGATATTTAGATACAGAAAACTGAGTTTTGATGTAGTTCAAATTAAGATGATAAATCACTGCATGGAGTTGATGAGCAAATTGACCAGAACTGAATCCCTTATGCAAGCCAACTATTATTTTTCCAAGAGGAACTAGTACAAATATATGTGATAGAAACACAGAGCACCAAAGTTACAGTTCTGAAAGAAATGGAAAAACTTAGGATAATTTACAGAGCCTGAATGCCTCAGGGTTTTATCTGTTGGTACTCTTTTGGAGGGGGGTATGGCCCAACTGAGTAGAGGTTATTTATGTTTCTCTACATCACAACTTTTCTATGATTATTTACTGACTATAGAAGGCATTCAGAAAAAAAGAAGAACTTGGATCACTCCTCTTTACCATTTTGTTTGAAACTCAAGTATATCTCTCTCTTTGCTTTAATTTCGAGGTTATAATCCCAAAGATAACATCAATATCCTTATATTTCCTTCTGAACTTGCACTACTGCAAACCCAGAGTGAGTAAATCTCATGGAATCAACAGCAGGATACATATCTGGAGGTCAGTAGATTGTTAGGAGGGATGCTCCATCACTCAGATGTAAGGGATCAGAGAAAACCAAAGATCTCTTGGTCAGAGACCCAGACCTGTCTAGATGACTTCTATTAAGCAGTGTTCAATTAAAAAAAAATAAATTCTTCAAAACAGGGACAGGTATTCCTAAATGGTGAGAAGCTTTCAAGCAACAGTGGAGGTTGCTTGGAGTTCAGGTGGGTGCATTTTTTAACATCAGCTCATTTATTGGTTTTTTGGATCACCATTTCAGCTTAAAGTATGTACATTCTCCCCAGGTCCTTCCTTTTAGAAGACCAGTCTTTTTTTCCTTCATCATCACTTTTGCTACGTCTTTATTGAAATTATCTAAGCATGCTTGGGACCTTTTTCTGTCACAGAAGGCAATGGTATTGCCCATGTCCTTATTGTTAAATTCTCTTTGCTGTTCCTTTTTCCCTTTACTACGGATATTCTGGAAAAGTGTTTAAACCATTAATGTGGCTTCTATAAACAGAAATATGTTGCAGTTGAGAAAATAGTTTTCAAATATTGGCAGCAACAACACAAATTATATCACCCTGATGCATTAAGAAGCTTCAAATGAGATGGAGTATGACCTAAAACATGTTAGTGCAATTCAGTTCAAGAGGCATTGTGTGTAGTGTCTGTCCTCTTGAAAATGTCACCTTTCTTTGAATGTGAGTGTCCCAGAGTGGGTATCCCCACTTTGCACCAACAAACAGGTGTAACTTTTTCTCTCTACTTACGTTTGGACATCTTGGTAAGTTCCTTATCCAAATGCTAGCAAATTATTGTAGCTGTTTAGAGTTTCATCCAGTTCTGACTTACCTCCAGTTTCCTCAGCAATGGAGGACTTATCCCTCGGAAGACTTAAACTCCTTTTTATCATAAACCTTCATTCCCCATACTTCTCTTCATAGCCCCAAAACCTGGCAGACAACCTTGTCTTACCTGAGTAGAAGTGAATTACCCACTTGCCATTACACTATAACTGTGCTTTATGCTATCATTGCTTGCATACATCTGGATTTTTCATTAGACTTTCCCACAGTAAAGAAAATTCTCGTTAGTCAGGTCAAAGTAGCTGAAGACTAAACAGTTCAAGTTACTGACCTGACCTGATGCTAACCTTCAGGAAAAACACTTTTCTCAGAAACCTTAATAAAGGTGTAGATTGTTTATTTAAAGGGGTAATTAAATGTACAAGTTAACTTCATTCAGTTTGTATTAACTTTTTACAGTCTTCTGGTGTATTATGAAGAATATAGTAATAAAACAATTTTCACACTGGAAAGAAATAGTAATTTCATGTGTCTTCTACACAAATAAACCAATAGTGGGACCTACTTCTTGTTAACACTGACACTTGGTCATTTAGCTGCGATGCCTACTAAAGAAAAAAATACAACACTGAGTTCAGGATGTGGTGCCAAGTTTAATTGGGAATGTTTTAACTTCTGTTGTTTAATGTGTTTACTTTTTAACATGTCTGTGAATTGCCTGGGACAAACATATAGTCCCAGTAGGCTTCAGAGCTATATATATATATATTTCATACCTAATATGAAAGCAAATTAACATACATAGTTTGACTGTTAAAAATAATTCCCTGTATAAGATGAGGAAAGGATTTTTCCAACTGGATCTAGGAATAAAAATAAACATATGTTAATATCCATATTTTTTTCCATAGATAACATTAAACCCATCAACCACACCAATTTCTTTTTTAAGAGGAAAGACAAAAATATGTTCCTCAATTCGTTGTATGTTGCATTTAACCTATTTTTTTTTATTACTGATAATGTGCAAACTTGGCATAATATGTGTAAATTGGATACTTATGAACATGATTGTGGGTAAAATAATAACTTTATATTTATGACTAATCAGTAGCCTCTTTCCAGCATTTCATTATTCCACTGGGGACTGAGGGGTTTCTTTCCAAGACAAGCATTACATAAGTATTCTGTTTTTTCAACCTGAAGTACAATATACTGTTTCATTTTCATAAGACAAGTTAACACACTCCTAAAAAGAAAATAAAGCACATGACACAACAAGCTTCAATCTTTCCTCTTTGGAAATAAAATATTCCACTGTGCCATTTTGTAGTGATTAGAATAACAAGCAGACAGTTGGTTGATGGTACAAACATACCATTTTCCATTGTTCATACCACAGTTCTCATTTAGTGTGAGTTTTAGTGTCATTTAAATATTAAAATGCTATGGAACCCAGGGCCAAAGGGTCCATTAGGTGAAGTTCTCTAACCTCCTCTGTATTGCATATCATTAAACAACAACCAAAGCCTTCTGTATTCATACCTGAAAATGAAAACATTATAGTCCTGGGAAAACTAATCTTTTGTCTTTTTTAAATTTAATTCCACTGGCTATATTTGTGCTCATTGATGGCAAGTTCTACAGTTTGAAAAAAAACAAAAGTTGTAAAATGTCCCACCAGTGAGAAATAGTACAGAAAAGTCTTTTTTCAGTTATTGTTTTAGTACTAGAATCATATAATTTAATTTTAAACAACCTGTATGTACTTTCAAAGCAGACACATCCCAGCATCTCATAAAACACAAAGGTAAACTGCCACTGCATGACTACCAAGAGAGCACCCTTTCTATAATAGCCCGTTGTTCAGTTACCTCGCTAGGTTTTCATTTGAAAATGTTCAGCTTCATGTCTCTAGTTTCTCAAGCTATTAGATTCTAGGCTATTCTAGAAACAGATGTTCCTCTAAGCCACTGTGCTGTAACACACACGAGATTCATGGACATACTGAGAAGGACCACAAAACAGTGAGCATAGCTGTATGGATAAGGATAGTTAAGAAATGTGGTTTGAATCTAAAAACCCAGGGGAGGGCTTCCTGCTTCATATATAACTACTTTGAACAGCAGTAAATCTTTCCTTTTAAAGGGGTCTCATTACACATTCAATTTCTGAAGAAAGTTTGCAAAAATCTACCTTCAGGATAGGATTTTAAACTGTACAATCAGCCTGTGCAGAGATATGGAAGATGTCCTGGAAGTCATTGCATATTCTTAACACAGGGATTTAGTCCTTTGCATATAAGGCTTAACTCTTCTTAGAGTCTATCTTTGAAGCCAAATCAAATACAGCAATGAATTGCAAAGTGTAACTGAAACTTGAACACGCTTCAGATGGAGAACAAAACAAAACAAAATAAAACCTACTCCACTGTCCAATGCAAAGAGTCCTTATCTGAAAATCCTTTAACATCTTACAAATCCTAATTCTAATTTGTTGATCTTTTTTTCTGTACCACTAACAGTAAAATGTGAAGTTCTTGTTGCATGGCTGTTGTATAGCACTGATGTATACTTCAGTGATATTACTCACTAAAGTAATAATTACCCACGATTATTACAGATCCATGCACTAAATTTGAGAGCTTTGTAAGCAGTTCTGGGATAAACCATGAGTAGGAACAATGGTAATATGTGTGTTGAATAAATTGTTCTCTGCAACTTAATTGTCCAGTCCTCATTTTAAACCTAACTACAGTACATTGTCAGCACTCCAGTAATAAATAGCTTCCCTGAATAAAAGGCTTTTGTTGGAGTTTCACCTGCTCTTGTTGCATATGCACACCTGGTTAGCTTCTAGATAAATACCCTAAATATTAAAAAGGAGAATAAGAAGTTAGGTCAGGTGAATAAAAAAAGACGCAGAAAGTCACCTACCTAGAAAGCAAGAATGGTTCTCTTATTTTTGAGTCTAGAACTGTAGAAGTGAAGTTTTGTTTCTGAATTTGTTCTCATAGCAAAACATCTGCAATCAAAGGTTTTCATCTTTCCAGTGCAGGAAGTTACTGTCTGGGCTGCATTCCTGAATTTCATTCTGTTCATTTTCTTATTTAAAAAAAAAAATAAATTACTTCCCATGCCACCTGCAGAGTTTTTAGTGCATATGTAACTGTCTCTTAATCTCTTTCCCACATACAGAACAAGCTGCATCCATTCTTTTCCAGGCTGGGTGTATCTCAGTGAGAACTGGTTCTGCTACTTTACATTTTCTGCAGGTAAGGGGAATACCCAGAAAGGGAAAAATTTGGTTAATAATTTCTTACCATTCTCCCACCAAAACAAACAGTAGCTAAAATGAAACTCCCTAACATAAAAGTGAATTTGTAGGTTTATCAACATACGTGGTCTGCTACACAAAAATAGGTGTTTAACACCACTTATAATGGCTTCATTTTATCAGTATTATTGTAGCCTCTTTGTTCTTCATTGATTTAAGTTCCATATATAATAACTGGTGTTCAAATGATGTCTGATTTTTGCTTCTTTTCCAAATATATATTAATAATTTATCCACATTTGGAAGGAATTTAGAAAATTTTAATTTTAATGTAAATTTGTTTTTAAAAGTAGTATTAAATTGAATACTAAGGAAAGGATTTATGTATATCAGAAACATTTAAATAAAAGACTTTGTGCTTTTGTTTTCTATAACTTCTATAGCTGCAGAATACAGGTAATTACAGAGCTCAGATTTTGTAATATCAAACAGTAAGCAGAATTTATTTTGCAGCATTATACACAAATGCTTTGGAAAATATTTCTTGTGACTGAAAAATGCTTGTTTAGCAGAAACAAATTTCTCAAAGGAAAATAATGCAGGCAAAATGTTAGAACAAAAGAACTTTGCTGAAGATTTAAGTGGAAATTCTGGTCAAAATTAATGAAAGAAGCAAGGAAGCAAGAGGTTTTACTCTCCGATTTCTCAGATGAGGGCTGTCTGAAGAAACTAGACAAAAATACTGTTGAAACCTTGAGAATTTCAGTAAGACTAGTATGTTTCTCAGTTATGCTTTATTAGTGACTGCAGTTACCAAGTCAATAAATATACAGGATTCAGGATAATTTTGGTTGGGAATCTTTCAGATAGCATACTTATTTCATTAATACTCTATAATAACAATAGTTGACAATGACCCTTACCAGTCTAAGTGCCACATTGGAAATAATTCTTCTAATAGTAAATTAAACTTGCAAAATGTAGAGCTTTACCTCTTTATCCAAATCACGCACACTATCATATGCATTTTGTGTCAATAAATTAAAAAGTAATGATGTCTAAGAGCTGTGGTTTCTTATTTTCTTTGGGAGGATTATATTAAAAAAAATAAAATTAAAAATAAGAGAACTGTTTTATGCAATTCTCAATCAGACAGGAATCCAATTTTACATCACTTGGAGACTTGCCAACATAAGATTTGTAGGATATGGTCCAAAGAGTTTTCTCCAGAGCAATATGCAATACATTAATCTGGCTTCAGTCTTGCCAAGGGTTACTCCAGTGACTACCTTCATGCACATGATTTTAGTAGGACTCTTCAGAGGTGTTAAGTTAAGCAGGTGTAACACAGTTTGCAGGGTCAGTCAACATTTATTTCTGGAAAATACATAGCTACAGAGCTATATACAGGTCAAGGAAAATTAAAAGATCTATTTAAAAGTAAAATTTTACTTAAAAATTCACCAAAATATGTTTTGCATCTTATTTCCTTTGTTATTTCTTCAAAAAGTCTTAATTTCAGTCTCTGTTGACTACCTAAGATTGGTTCTAAAGACAATATTACTATTTAAGATATGAATACAGCTTTAATATATATACACACATAACAACATATATTTTCCTTAATTTGATCAAGATTAAAATGAAAAGTCTTTATTTTTATGTTTCTTGTCTATGGCTTCTTTTCTGACTTTCAAACTGCCAAGCCAGTGATGGGTGCATCTTAAAAAGAAATATACATGTGTTTTTCATACACTTTACAGTCTCCACACTTACTTAAAATAAATAGCTTATGAAATAAATGCAGGTGACCTTTTTCTTTCCTCAGTATTTATTGTTATTTTGCCAGCTTCAAAGCAGAAATTGCAAGCACTTTAGTAAATGTAGTAAGAACAAATGTCTGAACTCGCTGTGTTTTCTATATGTTTTGGTTTCTTTTACTGAACTGCTGTTTTGTAACTGCTCACTGTGTGTTTTCCAAATGAATAACAGTCCAGCATCTCTTACAGAAACTGAGTACTCTGTCCCTTTGTTTTTTAAGTAGAAACATCCTCCAAATATCAAAGCCACATTTACTGAAGACACTAGCTTTTTTCTACAACTATACACATAACATATGGGAAAATACTGAGCATAATAAATTTCTTTCCAGGACATCATGTGAGTGAGGTTTTACCTTCACTCAGGCACTGAGAATCTCCATAGATTGCCCTAAATTTCCTTCTCCCTTGATTGTGCAGATCAAGGACTTATTTGGATGATATAGCAGTTTCTCCTCTGACCTATATATCTAGATTTCCTTACCATGAAATCCACAAAGGGCTGGTAATCACCCAAGTCTTGTCCCAGTATGAAACTGGGATGCAGCCAGAAGGTGCATCTGGACCCAACCCTCCTGTATTCTGTCATCAAGACGTGACTAAGTCATTTAGTGTGGTCTATGCCGGATAGACTACCATATGCTTCAGTTCCCTTGAACACATCTTTTTTTTTTTTTTTTATGCCTGGAACATATATCCAAAGGGAATTCAAAGATTTTTGACATTTGTTCAGGATTTCTGGATGTCTGGCAACCTAATCAGAGCAGTAGTGGAGAAAATCTGGACATATCCACTCCACATGTGCATATCAACTTTACAGTGCATTTGCAATGAGGCCAGCCAATCCACTATGCATGTGCTGCACAGATGGCCTGTGTGTACACTATAAATATGATGTAAAAATTACTGAGAAACACATGCACAGTTAGTCTGTAGCTTCCTGGAAGCCTCAGGCTCATTGCATTTACCCTTAGTATGTAAATGCATGGCAAATCTGTTTGGGAAACCCTCCTCAGCAGGAAAGAGGAATATCCAGGAGTGGATGAAACATGGAAGCAAACTGCAGAGTTACATCTTTATGATGGATCCTGGAAATAGTGCAGGACTTTGTGCAGATCAGGAATACCTAGCACACTGACATACACCTCCTTGATTACCACAGTGTCTCTCAGCTTTTGGAGAAGCTCTGAAGAAATTGCTGGGCCGTGTGGGCTATGCTGAAATAGTTGATCCAAGCAATGTGCAAGCATGACCAAGCTCAGACTACTCGATGAGCAATTTAACTTAGAGGGTTCTGCAGGTCACACCAAAACCAGCTTCCTCATCAGTGAGTTTGTGCTATCCTCCATGAGAAAGAAAATAAAGGTCAACAAATGTTAAAAATACTTAGCAACCAGGAATGAGGAAACTACCATCTGGAAGAGATCAGAGGCAAAACCGTCCCTCTGTTTTCACACACAGGAGACAAACATGCACCCACAGTGAACAGTTTGGGGAAAACAGGTAGTGTAACAAAGAGGCACCCCTAGGGAATGGGCTACAGATCAAGGTTGACAGTCGGAGTTACCTGTAAAAGGAAGTTGGGGAGGAGGGAAGAAGGAGCTAAACTGAAAACTCGAGAGTGCCCTGTTCTGTAAATAAGCTGAAAACTGCTTCAAAGAGATCAGAAATATTAGATGATGCAGAAGTACTATGTAAATGTTAAACGGTCAATTGGGAGTAATGTTATAGCCTCACAGGAGGACAGGCTCTGTTAATCACAGGCTATTAGCTAGCCTGTAATCAGGTTTAAAATAAGCCTTAAAGTCAAGAAAGCCCAACTCACTAAATATTATTTAGCATTTCAAGTGAAACAGGAAAAAAACGTGTATCTTTCCCATAGTCAAGCTCAGGTTTATTAGTGTTCAATTCTTTACCAAAATACTGAGGAAAAAAGATTTTTTTTTGTTGAACCTTTGTTTCCATTACATCCAGGAATCAGGAATGTTTATGAAAATTACAGCTTCTTTCTTTCTTTTTTTCTGCCTCAGCTTTCATATTTCTAACCAATACTATCATACAGAAAACTATGAACCAGTAAATCCTAAAACATTAAAAACAAGAAAGCAAAGGAATATTATTTTTTTAAACAAACAAACATACAAAACGAATCTGATTTTGTTGAAGTTTTAGTCACATTTTGAGGTTATTTAAATACATTTAAATTATCAGGATTGGCAATACTGCAAATAATGTCATCTTATAGGACCTATGGAAAAGGTACACAAGAACAAAACATTTCCCAAAGTCTAGAATGGAATATATAGGTGCAGGTCAAGAGAGGGTGGCAATTTCTCAAACTTGAGTGTTTTCAGCTGTAATGTCCTTTGAGGTTTTGTCATGATGTGTAAAGGATATATAAATCTACATGTTGACAGAGAACAATCAGCTTTTATATTATTTTCCCTCCTTAAACTCAGGACAACCTGCAAAGCATAGGAGGTAATACAATGGGCACATATTTAACCTCAATGAAAGGCATCAAACTGAAAACACTGGTTGGCATGATGGCAATTTTCTGTTGGACTCTTCTGAGAATTAGAATAATTTTCATGTAATCAAAATGGAAATACACTTAGCAAGGGATGTAACAATAAAAGTTGTCATACTTCATTACAGAAATCAAATTCCTCTTTCTAAACACATTCTGTATTAGTATGCATGTATATTCAGAAGTCCCTATGCACCAAATTATTTGTTGTTTAAATACATTACTTGAAAAAGAAATTGAATAGGATGGGATTATTTTGTCACTACTCATATTTAATGTTGTCTCTGATATTTCTCTTCTGGCTAAAAGCCAGTACACAGGTTGTGACAATTGGATGATTTTTAAATTTTTTTTTTTCCTAAAGCAGCAAAGAATTTGGCCCTAATTTTCTGATGTTATTGCCAAAACTGTATCTGGAAAAAATTGCATGCCAGGATTGTGATCCTATATTGACAAAATAGCATTGGAACTCATGGAGCAGGTAAGTGCCAATGCAAACTAATAATTATCAGTTTAATTAATCTCTCTTCACATTTTCTCAGAGCTATAACCATAAAGCAATATTGCATTATTTTTAGGAGTGGCAGATTATATTACAGAATCTCTTTTTTAAGATCCACGCAAATTAAAGCTTCTCTGCTAGCTAAGACCTAATTTTTCTTTTCGTTTCCTTTTCCACCACCATCCTGAGTGAGAATACCCTCAGATCCACAGAAAATATCTTGAAATATAGTGGGAGATGGCTAAACATCAAACTTTTTCCAGGTGTGTTTAATTATAATTCTAACAGTTCAGTTGCTTTTTCAAACGTGATGAGGACATAGCCAAAGATCTTTTATATTGGTAAGCCTACAGTACAGACCTTTTGGCAACATATCCTTAGAAATGGGCCTAAATCCAAGTCAGTGATGCCTGTGTTTCACAGATTGGATTAAATTCTTACATTCCTCTTCTGTCCAGTGAAAAAATAAAGAAAGAGTGAGAGTGAAAGAGCGAAAGGGGGAGAGAAAGAGAGAGAGAAAGAGAGAGAGAGAGAGAGAGAGAGAGAGAAAGGGAGAGAGAAAGGGAGAGAGAAAGGGAGAGAGAAAGGGAGAGAGAAAGGGAGAGAGAAAGGGAGAGAAAGAGAGAGAAAGAGAGAGAGAAAGAGAGAGAGAAAGAGAGAAAGAGAGAGAGAAAGAGAGAGAGAGAGAGAGAAAGAGAGAGGGAAAGAGAGAGGGAAAGAGAGAGGGAAAGAGAGGGAAAGGGAAAGAAGGGAAAGAAGGGAAAGGAAAGTTATCATAGCTTTACAATTTTATATCTCTGCTGGTACTGGGCAATATAAGTAAGAATAGAAGCATGCCTCTTTTTTAAAATTAGTCTAGCTTACACATAGGCAAAATACAGTTCAGGTCAGATTTAAAAAAATAAATAAAGTCAGTTGCAACCTCTCCACTAAAGAAATAAGTAATGGAACCTAAAGAAAATATGATGTGTCCTAGTCAGAATTTCTATGTAGTTTTGTGCAAATTAATTAACCTCTCTATAGCTGTTTTATCCTAAACTTAAATAGGAGTACTATCTTTTCTGCCTTTGAAGACAGAAATATGTCATATTGTAAAACTATCCTATGGTGCAAGATGACATAGTTACTTAAATATTAAATTCTTGTTAAACTTATGTTCTATTGATCTAGGTAGAGTAGTTCTAAAATAAGTATATATTTCCAATATTATGATCTACAATGTATTTACATGTAGAGTTAATGATTATGAAATCTACGTTAATTCTTCTTGATAAGGGAGAGAACAGAAGCTTGCCTTTAAGTTTTCATCAAAAATAACGGAAATTCACTGAGAAAAAAAAACACAAAACAACTTTCAAATAATAGTTCAGTTTCAACTTGAGCTAATACAAACAAGGAAATTTGCAATTGAAGTTGAATTCCAATATCTATGCCCATCAGGGTGCCTCCTGAACCACTTCCTTAATGTGCCCCTATTGTGTCTTGGAGGGCAGCTGGCCTGTGAATTTCCTTGTTATTAGTTTATGTCCCACTGTTAATTCTCTTATTCTATTATGATGTTTTTAGCTATTACATTTAATTTCCTCTTTTCATGTTACATATATGACCCCTGAAGGATAAACTACCCCCCACCATGAAGACACACTGAGACTCAGTTATCTTCTCATGAGCTAATGTAGTATTGGCCTATTGACAGGTTACATGGAAAAGACATATTCATTACAGTTCAGATTTTATTTACTGACCCTTTCAAACCTTTTGAAGAAAAAGTTCTGAAAGATCTGAAATTTTTCACCCTCAGCAAGACACTTGCATAAAAAATTCTCTTTGTCTTTTTTTGGTATACTTGAAGTATTTAATGTCAGATACAAAAATGTTCTGTGTATTTTCTATTTCTAATTTTTAGTGGAATATTTTCTAAATATTTCTTTTGCATTCAAATCCTGAGCCCCACTACCTTTGCTTTTAGAAAGTCCGACATTTGAGTCTTTAGATTGTATTCACCAAACATTCTAACAATGACCCGTGTTTTAGTTGAATTGCCTGGACCACAGAGTGGGCAGAGCCTCGCTGGCCTACTTGATTCTGCTTCTATGAATCTTGCAGTGAATCAAAGATTAGAGTGCTCATTTAGTCCTCTGTCATTACCACATTCAAGCTTGTCAAGGGATTACCCCAGATACTGGGTCAATCTATCATTAAAAAAAGTGAATGGCATGAGAAATTAGACCTACACGGTGAAGAAAAGTCCATGCTGTAAGAGCTCGACTGCTGTTGTCTCAAACCTTGTGTGATGATAAGATCTGAACAGAGAATGAGCAAGGCTTGTGTGAAGGGAGGAGGTGTCAATAGCTCTCAATGTCTCTATTGTCCTCCTTTGTCTCCTTGCAGATAAGTTAACAACAGTAAGAGGTAAGTTCTGCATAGGTGGGATGGGGTCGTTCCCATGAGTTACTTTCTTCTGCTAACTATGGTGACTGCACCAAAGGGGGGTGGATAGTCAGCACCGCACTAGAAGAGACTCATGCAAACTAACACCACCTCTCTACACTTCCTATGGAAATTGGGGGTGCCACCTATATCCCAAGTGTATAAAGCGGCAGAAAAATATTGATCGGTGTGTACTCAACACCAAAGAAGATCTGGACTGATCCTGTGAGACATCACTGGATACAAGGATGGTGATGTCTTTCTTCATATCTTACTCTCTCCCTATCTTTTCCTCTTTCTACTCACGCTTCATTTTTTCTCCTTGATATTTAGTTGTGTCTTAAAGTAATTGATAAGAAAATAACATTTATGCCAAACACCTATATCCACACCTTTTATTGTTTGCTGTTAGTGAGAACCAGTAAATTGTATTATATTGTACCTCCGAGTCATTGTCATGACTGCCACTTCTAGGGCCCTGCTGTGCAGAGACAGCCTCTTTCAGGGGATCATCACAATTCACCTCCTTCCTGGTCTGCTGAGTGGGACAAGACACATGCCTTGCCATAAGAGGGGACACAAACCTGAGCCAGGACACAGTGCAGTCTCCCTGCACATTTCCTGCAAAGGGGAACATTGTTTCTTCTCAGACAGGCCTGACTCTTCCTGCACTTTGATGCTTCCTTGCTATTTTGAGAGCTCAATAGAAAAGTCTGGTAAGTAACACACAATCAGGAGTGCCTTTAAATGATTTTGAAACTTTCCTAGGCAGTCAGTTCTTTTTGCAATACTCCAGTTGCTCAGAGAGACCTACAGTCATGAGTATCTGAATTAGGGAAACTTAAGAGATCAAAAAGTATTTGGATAATAGACCTGAGATGATGCAGGATTTGGCTTAGATTTGACGGACTTGACCTGAGTAGTGATACAAGAACAGATGAAACATACAGAAGTGCTTGAAACTGAAGTAAAGAATTATCCTTGCCTATGCTATGTATGGCTATGTCATCCATAGTTATTGTGGATTCATAGTAGTTTTGATATGAGCTTAGCTTCCACTATAAGAGAGCTGGCCCAGCTTGCACTATCACCTGAAATACCATAAGCATGAGCCTAGTAATCCCACCTTACAGACAAAGTGGATTGGTTTTTTTGTGTGCTTTGCAGTTTTATTTTAGTAAGTTATTTAAATATACAGTGTGAAGAGGCATTGTGGGAAAATGAGTTTATTGCCTTGTAGTTATTTTTTTTTCAGACGAGATCTGGGCATTGCTCCAGTTAATATTTGATTTATTTTCTGCAAAGCATAAGCTTTTAGCAGAAAAGTGTGAAAGAGACCTTCTCTATATAGCCATTAGCTTAAAGGGGTTAAAGCATCTAACTGTCAAATGAAATACTTAGATAGAAATCCTAATTCAGGCAGAGGAATATAAATTTGAACATGAGTATCTTTCATACTGGATCTTATGATTACTGAAGTACTACCAGAGTCAGAGGGACTCCATCAAAGCCTTCATTATTCTGCCACAAGAAAAAGATGGCCACAACAAATTATATAAAGACATATATATGAATATGGCACTCAGCTGTAGCCCAAGTCTTCTGAATTTCCTATTGCCTACCTTAGATTGCTTCATATTTCACTACATATTTTGTGATTCAGGTTCTCAGGAGTCTGATTTGTAACATACTCTGTGTATGGAGCAAGGTATAATTCTAGTGGGTAGCTGGACATATGAGAATTAGTCATCTTGATACCAAAATCCTTTTGTGAGTTTAGCCCAAAGGATTATTCTTACATTTAAGAGATACAGACTCATGAAAGACAGATCCAGCTGAATATCTTAAAGGTTTTAAATAGCTACTGTTTATAAAAGTGGGCAAAATGAATCCAAATTTCATCAATTTCTGCTAACTTCTAATGTGCCAAGGCAGTATATTTTTGTGTTATGCAAATGTCAAAGCCAAGATCTTTTTCTGGAATCTGTGTTTGCTTCTCACTTTATATAGTATACATAATAAGCAATGCTGTACTTTATGGCAGGGGAAGGGGAGGACATACATCTTTAGCAGAATACTTACAGAGGCATGATATTTTTAGTAGGAGTAAGTTCCATTTGAAATTAGTTAGCTGTGATAAATTTTAATCTGAATAAGATTACATTAGTAATTTTTTCTCCAATATTTGATAGTATTTTTCTCACTTAAGTCCTACACATGGCCTAAAATCTTTTTTTCCCCTAACTTTTGTATAGTATTGGCTAATTCCCTTTTTTAGTTTTTATCTCATTACCCTAACATATTTTATTACTGTTCCTCCATATTGGCTGCCTTTCAACTGAAAGCTGCCATTTCTCATTTATAAAACTATTTCAATATGCACATAGCATCTTTCACCCAGTAATACCAGTAATGACTTTGGAAGGAAACTTCACACATGGCTACAGCTGTAGGCAAGGATTACACAGAGGTATCTTCTAAACCTATGGAAAATTAATCATCTATGTGTTTGCAATCTTATGATCTTCAGTCTCGCCAGTGTTCCAGAATGTAGAACCATGTAGGCTGGAGCCAGATCACATGAGTATGTATATATATGTGTATACTTATAAACAAAGTTGTGGACGGGTATATATAGTATGCATACTAAACTTTCCTCAAATATTCTGTCTCTTTTCTGAACCTACACACAAATATTTCATTATAGAAAGCTCTGTGTATTTGACAGCCATCAGTATCTTCAAGACTAAGTATACAAATATGTAAAGGTTAATTTTCTACAACTTTTCTACAAATTTTCATAACTTTTACAGTCACTCTGGTAAATAAAACATGATGGGGAGATAAGCAAGGTGCAACAGAACCAACAACTACATAACTTTCTTTAGGAAAGTTAGAACACATCTTGAGAAATTTAAATTGTACACCATACATATATAATATAAATTCTAGTTAATGAAAATGGAAAGAAAAAAGAAATGCCAGATATTTGATGAACACTTTGCATTGGATTTACTTTTCCCCTTGAAAGTAACAAAATTGAATTCTGGGGATGTAGTATTAATTACCTTAATGTAAGATAAATGTGGAAAATATTAAATTAATACATAGCTTAAATTCAGTTTTTAAGAATGACTCATTACCTTTTGTCAATCCCTCACAAAATTCTCAATGCCAGCATCCTAGCACAAACTGGAGAAAAAAACCCTTTCTCTTTCACTAGCTCTAACTTCAAATAGAAAGACTGATGTGTATGTAGCAAACTAAATTAATTCTAACCCGAAATATCCTTTTGGTACAAGGAAGAAGGTCACATTAAGGGAATCATGTTTTAATAGTTACTGCCCGGCCAAGCCTTGCTCAGTTTCCTTGTGGATTTGTCTGGATGGCTTTTAAGTCACTAAGGAAAGGCCATTTATTTCTGCCTTGACAGTTGCATCTGGCAGTGGATGCTTGCTTTGTTGTACCTTAAAGTACAACATGAAATACAGGAACAGGATTCACTGCAGAGGCATCTACGGAGAGTCAATCTGTACTACAAACTATCTGCCTGCACAGAGGATCAGAATTCACACCATTCAATTAAAATGTAGTCTCTTTTCCTCATATGCCCCTGTGAGAACCCCTTGATCTTCCCCCTTCTTTTTTTCTTTCCTCAAAAAAAAACCCACACAAAAACCCATCAAACAACAACAGCAGAAATACCCCACCTAAAATAAGTGATCTGTGAAAAGAACTCTCCATTCCAGAGTTGTATATGAATAAACATTCTAGATTCATTTTTTCACTTCTAGGCCTCAATGTATAATATTCTTTTGTGGCGTGATCATGAAAAACTTGTGAAAGGTCATCCCCTTAATACTTCAAAGAGCCAGAATCTGTGTGGCCCATTTCTACCTTTCTTCATATTACTGGCTGTGTATTTGCTGGTATGTGCTACCATCCAGAATGTGGCCTCAAATCTAAATCACTGCTTTAGTATTTAACCTACATAGTCACACGGGACTCTAAGTGTTAATATGCCAGCCATAGGGGAGAACACTTGGAGACCTTTAGGAGCATTTATTCAGAGACCTCTTATTTTTGTGGATTTAAGCATGAATTAATCTGTTTTCAAAATGAAAAGGAAAAAAAAATATTCCCCAAAACCTTCATCATCTGAACATGGCAGGAAGCAAGGTATGAAGAAGGGCTGAACAAAAGTATTAACATGGCATTATGTATTTGCACAAGAAAAAAATCATAGCACAGCAAGTAAAAAGTTTACTTGTTAATTCAGATAAAACCTGACAACTCAGTGAAAACCTGAAGATGAATAAATACTCCAAGATCAATACCTAAATCCATTACAAAGAGTTCACAGAACTGCAGCTCAGGAGAGAGCTTTCTGTGTTCTCATTCTGCACAGCTTCTTGTCTTATGGATCATGCCAGCCTGAAGACTGCCTGCCTGCTCCTCTTCAGGAAACACCTTTCCTTTCACTAAAATGCACCATAGGAACACCACAAAGTCTAGCCTCCAGCTGCTGCAAGAAGAGGTCTGTCCTCTTTCTGCATCTGCACCCTTCACCACAAATCACAGATGAAACTTTGGGTGGTATGAAAGGACTTTGCTTGTGTACAAGTTATAGCAACTTCCCACAGCAGAGCAAATTTAATAAGTGGAGTAAGCTTATACAAAGAAGGCCTCAGAAAAGGAAGATCCCAAGAAGATGTCTGTGGAATGGTGCAGATAAATGCATCTGCTTTACTTATATACTAGAGCTAGTCACACACAGAGCTATGTTATGTGGCACTGGGGAACACGCTCTAGCAGGTGGAAATACAGGGAGAAAAACCACGTGAAAGTCCCCAGAGACTCCTCAGTAAATCTCACACATGGTGCTTAAGGTACCTCGATTCTCATAGGCCTTAGCAGCTTTTGACCATCACTGTCTTGGTGCTCTTACAAGGCCCATTGTGCATCGCGGAAAGTGGAAGGGCTCCAAGTGTACAACAAATCTGCCTCATAGTAATTTCCTATCTGTGGAGGCATGCCCTAAACTTTTCTTACAGTTGCTTCATCTCAACAATTCTTTGATCCAGAATAACAATGAATCCGTCAAAATAAATAAATAAATAAATCCTGCACTTTGGAAATGTTTTGATTTATATCCAGAATTTATAGTCTGAAGCAGATCATTTGTACTGTTCTTCAACAGCCTCAGGTGATCAAATCACTATTTCTTCTGATCCAGAGGTGCAAATATATATGTTTATGGTTCAAATTTACTGAGTATGGAACTTGCATACAAACAAATTCTATTTACATATTCTATTGATCCCTTAAAAACTCAATCTTTTTCCTTTGGAGATAATCCAGTTCCATGTAAGGCATAATGCAAGGGAAAAAAACAAAACAAAACAAAACAAACAAACAAAAAAACCCCACCACAACAAAACCCACCAGGCTATTCTAATACTTTGCTGTACTAAAAGAAAACAGTTTAGACATTTTAGAACTGGGATACCAGATCTTCAGCACAACAGTGTAATAGTCAAATGCCAGACCTGCACTAAGAAATCCTAAATGAAATAATTCTGTGAGTAACCTGGCAAAGTCCATAATACTCTTCTCAAAACTGGAAATCACTTTTCACACCTGAGGAAAAAAAAATAAAATCTGTAATTATGTTATGAAGAGCTAAATGGTAAATTGTTATGACACTTCCTTTTTTTTTTTTTCTTTGTTTTCAGTTCTACAATTACATTCATAACCACACAGAATGATTATACGATGTAGTAAAGTTGATAGATTGAATCTCAGGATTCATTACTAAGCTACAAAGGGATTTAGTTTTGCAAACAGAAAACAGGCACGGTTATTTGTACTCCGCATTGCATCCTAGTGACCAGAAACAGTGTCCTAGAAATACATAAATTTAGTATTCACCACAGACTTTGTTTTTAGGGATGTTTAGTGGATGCAGAGTTCTTCTCTGTAGTGTTGCACTGGGCAACCTGTAGCCTTAAAAGAGATGTAGAACATATCTGCAGAGGAAAGGGAGAAAAGCATAACACTGTATGGCATGATATCTGTGTATATACTTAACAGAACTCTTCACCAAATAGATACTCAAACAAAAAGGGTAAAGAACAACATCAGGATTTAACCATGCAGTGAATGGCTGAACCAGTAGAAGGTATAACCCTAAACTCTATCATTTACCATTCGAAGTCTCATCAGTTTGCCAAGACCATAGAAGCTTCTGAGACTTTTCCCCTTCAGAGATACTATATGTCGTATGATACCAGTGGAAGTAGCCCATAAACCTTAGTACGTATAAATATTTTAAGAGGACTGGGTCCTAGGACCACATCTCTAAGTCTTATGGTATTGCATTGTGATAGCATTGCCATATGGCTGGTTTTCAACTGGACTGGCTGCTTTTGCTATGAATACACCAGTTGGCAATACACAGGAGCAAGTTAATCTAAACACATTCAGCAGCTACACGTTTTAAGGTGGCTGGTTCTTATGGACATGAAAGGTAGTTGTGTTAATTTGGCCTAGGAATAAAACATATATGAAAGAGTTTTTGGTAATATTCTTTGCACATTTGGTGGAGGAATTTGCTGCTTTCTCGTTATATCCTGAATTCATTCTCTGGGACAAAGGCAAGGGTGTTAAAACTGCATAGGTCTGCCTAACTCACCATTTGCACTGTTTTTCATGCTCTTGGAAAAAAAAGGATGCAGTTCCAATCTTTTTTTTTTTTTTTTTCTGATGACTTCAACAAGAATAAGAATAAGGCCTAGGGTCACAGTTTCCTTGTTGGCTTTTTCCTCATTTTTTACATTTGAACTCAATTTGAGATAAACTTTGCCCTCTGGGGAAGCAATTACAGATAATAATAAAATCAACATAAATTAAAACCTGATCATATTTACAATGTCACCAGTTTGTGAATTAAGTTCCCTGTGTGAAATGTTTTTTTCTGCTTAGTTTTGGAAGGGTCATTGCTATGTATATTCTTATATGTATAAACAGAAACACTGATACATCAAACAGAATCATTATTCTATGTAGTGTGATTTCTTTTATCTATCCAGTACTGATAATGAATAACCTCAGTCCGGAAATAAGATTTCTTGGCACCCAATTTCCCTCAGCCTTTGGATCCATTAATGAAAAGTTATTATATGTATCCAGGCTTTTTTTTTTTTTTTTTTTTTTTTTTTTTCCCCAAGAAAGTACAAAATCCTTTTTATACCCATAATAATGTTGATGCTTTGGCATAAATCTGCAAAACAAGACAAAATGACAAATCACACATTTAGGAACTACTTTTTCAAGATCTGAGGAAATTAAGACATGAAACAAGTAAACAGTTTTTTACATGGATTAAATTACTTTTCTAAAGTAAGCTAAAGATATCTAAAAAAAAAAAACACCAAAAAAATAAAAGAAAAATAAAGAAAAAATGTATGTAAGAAGTTCTTTATTTTACTTTAAAAAGAAATATGTGACTGTGCTTGACAAACTGAGACAGAGAACACAGGAAATTGAAGAATTGTAGAAGGCAAGATACAAGAAAGTCTTGTAAGTCATTCTTAGCCATCCCAAATGCAAGATAGTTCCCTATATCATGCTCCTGGGAGTTTGGTCCAGTCTGATTTTAAATGAATCATCTGATATCATTTTTACAACCTCTCTGAGGAGGCTTGTGAGTCTCAGACACAGAAGTTATTAAGGCATTAGAAGTAAAATTAGAGTCAAAGGGAAAATAAACTGAATAAAATGTTATGTATAGTTATGGTTTGCTATCCAGATTCTATTAGAGTTAACATAATGAATGTGCATGAAAGCTCTCAGCAGGATGCCTGGCAAGACCTAATTGAGGATTTGAGGCTGAAGGAAAATAATCTTGTCAAGGAGTGTAGGTCTTGAAAAGAAGTGGATTTATATGTAGAAATTTCAGAAAACATTTTCATATATTTATATATCTCTTCTCCAAAAAGAGGAAGAGGAAGTATGACCGTGGTTCATATCTCCCACACAAGTTCAGAGCCTTTTTTTCCCACTAGAAAAATAAAGGTGTGCCTTTCCCTTGTGTTAAGTAACACATAATCACTATGACATGAAATAAAGTCCTAATTAAAGTTAATTGGTTGGCAGCTTTAAGATAAATTAATTGCATACAGTAAATTATAGCTTCCATACTAGCTCTCAGCCTTACCTTGTTGTTCCACTGCCTGAAAGCCCCAGTCTTTTCCAGTGTTTTATGCAAGTCCATCCGAGAGACTACACCTTTTTTTTCCAAAGAAGAAAATGCAAAATTTGCAGCCCTCAACAATACCCTAATGCCCACTACATCTCTTACACCAGCCTGGGTAGAGATTGTGCCTCTGTATATTCCCTCTGTGGGTTTGTGGAGGCAAAGAAATAACCTGATTACAGCAGACATCACACTGAAGGGTTGAGGTGGTCAGGGAATCTTGGGCAAATTTGTGGGTAATCATCCCACACCACATACCTGATGACTTAAGGGCAGGTGCCTGAGCAGGAGACTGTCATGAGGTCTGGACTTATCAGGCTGTGTGTCCTTCCTGCCTGTGTGGACAATATGTGGGAAGGGTGAAGTCTTCCAGATGCTCCAGATGGGTTTGGTGTGCTGAATACTTAACAGCTGGCAGCTGCAGACTAACGTGCTGCAAAGGAAAGAGACAAAGAAGGGACAGAAGAAACCAGAGTGTTTTCTTACTGGGGAGAAGCTGGGGTGATGCTGTCCCATGGGCAGGGACAAACGTGAACCCCTTCAGCTTAGAAGATCTCCCAAAAGGAGGAGCCTCTGCTAGGGCTCTCTAGCTTTTTCTTGAAAAGTTCCCAAACCAGCCAAGGTTTGGCTGACACTGCTTTCTCCTATCTGGAGCTGGCCATGAACAGCCAGCTAAAACAGCTCACCCTGCTGGCTGTGGGTCCCCCTCACAGAACAGCTTCCTTTTATACCCATAACTAACAAAAAGGCTACAGAGAAAAATACATCATCTTGAAGCTGCTTTCTCCCATTCTGGAGGAATCCTCCATCAGCTGTTTTGAACAATATAATAATTGTGTGCAGCACAGTTGTAAGGCTGAAATTCTGGCCAAAAATATCAGTTTATTTTGTCTTTAGCACGTTTCTAATTTGTAAGTGCAGACTGGTCTTACTCACAAGATGGGAAAGCTATTTTTGTGCTGTTGCCAAGATACTACTGGCACTAGCAGACTGATCAGATAGCAGCTGTCAATAGCTGTGACAAACTAACATGATGATTCAAAGAAGGGAATTTAAATTATGTATAACTAACAGTGGTACAGAGTCTGCCTGATATAACTCCCACATGCAAGTCTTCTGCTCCTGCCTGGAAAGTTGGATAAGTCAGTCCCATTCCTTCACAAAGCTCTCTGTGACACTAAATAATAGAATAACAGAATAATAGAATGGTAGGGGTTGGAAGGGACCTCTACAGGTCATTGAGTCCACCCCCCCTGCCAAAGCAGGATCACCCAGGGCATGTCCAACATGAACACATCCAGGTGGAGTTTGAAAGTCTCTAGAGAAGGAGACTCCACAACCTCTCTGGGCAGCCTGTTCCAGTGCTCTGTCACCCTCTCTGTAAAGGAATTCCTCCTCATGTTGAGGTGGAACCTTCTATGCTCAAGTTTATACCCATTGTTCCTTGTCCTATTGCTGGGCAATACAGAAAAGAGATTGGCCCTTTCCATTTGACACCCACCCCTCAGATATTTAGAGACATTAATAAGGTCCCCTGTCAGTCCTCTTCTCTCAAGACCAAACAGCCCCAATTCTCTCAGTCTTTCTTCATAGGGAAGGACGAGAAGGACATAGAAGTGCTGGAACATCTCCAGAAAAGGAAAACGAGGCTGGTGAAGGGCCCAGAGCACAAGTCCTATGAGGAGGAGCAGCAGATGGTTGTTTAGTCTGGAGAAGAGAAGGCTAAGGGAAGACCTTATCACTCTCTACAACTACCTGAAAGGAGGTTGGAGTGAGGAGGGGGACAGCCTCTTCTCTCTGGTGACGTGTGACGGGATCAGAGGGAATGGCTACAAGCTGCACCAGGGGAGGTTTAAGCTGGATATTAGGAAACATTTCTTCACAAAAAACGTTATCAACCATTGGAATGGTCTGTCCAGGGCAGTGGTGGAGTCACCATCCCTGGAGGCATTTAAGTGGCCTGTGGACCTGGTTCTCAGGGACATGGTTTAGTGGTGAGCTTGCAGTGTTGGGTCGAAGGTTGGACTAGATGATCTTGAAGGTCTCCTCCAACCAAAGACATTCTGAGATTCTGTGATCTGGGAAATCAGAGGGAAACAGCCTGTTTAGAGGAAGGATGTAGAGAGGATACAAAACATATTCAAAGATAATGAAAGTGTAGATCCTTAACATCATGAGAGGTGGCTGGTGCAGGAAACAAGAGTTATCACTCACAAACCCCCTCAGAGAACCTGTACTTCATACCCAGCATAGACTCCTTTAGAAGTCTGCAATACAGTTTGAAAGCCACTATAAAGATGACTTTGAGTAGCACCACACTACCAGAAAGAATTATGGAACTGCAAGCTAGGATTAAAAGACTTGAGGAGCGTAAGCAAATTCAGGAACACAGAAAGGGTAGCCATACCTAATACACCGTAAATACTTTCTGCAAAAGCTTAACAAACACAAGCCAGAAACATTTCACAAAAGCAAGTTTCTTTACCTTTATTGCCAGCTCTTCAACAGTAAAATCTAATAATGCCTTATGCTTTCTTCAGAATTTCTTCCAGAATAGCAATTTTCGGTATAAAATGCTGCACTTAAAAATATGTCCAAAATAAAAGAGACATAGTCAGAAAAGGAGTCTGGATTTGCTTGATCTTTGCACAAAAACTGAAGAATAAGCATTGGCAAAAATAATGCAATTTACATTCAGGATTGAAAATGTTTTTAGCTCAATGTGTACACACTTTGCATTTATATGTCTGTAGCTTGGCATATACAGCATAAAGAAATAATTTACTAGAGCTACTAGCTCTTACATTAGGGATTCTGTGCCCACATAAAAATGTAAAACGTATCTCCTGATTGTGAGCTGTATGCACTTAAAATGTAAAATCTCTATCCAATAAAAATGCTTCAAAGTCACCTTGTACAATGGAATGTATGAAATAACACTAAATGTTATAAGAACAGATTTTTAAACAGAAACTTTTTATCTAGATATAATTAGTGTAATATTTTTAAAATACGACCACAAAAAAAATTTGTCTTTTTCTATGTGTATAAGCCTTTGTGTGTATATTTATATATGTATATATGCATACCTATATAGACACACAAATATAATCATATAATAGACAACATTAGGTTCAGTATAATACTATTTCTGAAATTTGTATCTTTTGCCTTCCAGTAAAGCTGCAGAAAAAACCCCACAATATATGATTCCTGCACTGTGTACCTTTTCAGTGTCAAAGGAAGGATTAAAACATAAGCAAAAGAGAATACACAGCATTTTGCTGACAAAGCACAACTATAAAATGCTTTCCAATGAGATAAACAAGGATCCTGAATGTCTGTGGGATAACAGTATAACTTGGATCAAGTACTAGGGTTGGGAAACTCCATTCTGCCAAATGGAGATTCACTTAGACAAGTCTAGATTTGGAAGGTTCTGAAGTTGCCAGAAAGTTCAAAACTCTTCAGCTGCCACTTCAGTGTTTCTGGAAAACTATATTTTTTGCCTCTATTTCCCTGTCAGCCCTAAAGACAGGCCAGAATTCTAGTAGTAAATATTCGATTAATGCAGAGTTTTTAGTACTTTTCAGCTGTATCATCCCTTCCAGATAGGAAAGCAAGAGTAGAAATACATTTTTCTATCGGGATTACATGGCAAGATTTTGGTAGTGGGGGCACTGCAGGGGTGGTGTCTGTGAGAAGATACTAGAAACTGTCCCCATATCAGTCAGAGACAGTTTCAGCCATCTGCAAGACAGACCCATCGCTGGCTGAAGTTGGGCTGGTATTGGCAGTACCTCTGTGATAATGTATTTCAGAAAGGGTAAAAAAGGCTGCACAGGAGTGAGAATATGTGAGACAAACAGCCCTGAAGACAACAAGGTCAGTGAAGAAGGAGAGGGAGGAGGTGCTGCAGGTGCTAGAGCAGAGATTCCCCTGTAGCCCATAATGTACATTGTCCTCCTTCAGCCGCTGGAGGAGTCTATGGTGGAGCAGATATCCACCTGTAGAAGACCTCACATCAGAGCAGGTAGATGTACACAGCCCGTGGAAATCCCACACAGGATCAGACTCCTGGCAGGAACAGGGGCCCATGGGGAGGAGCCCACATAGGAGCAGATTTCCTAACAGGACCTGTGACCTCATGGCAGGGATCCATGACTATTCCTTTAGGACTGTACCCAGTGGAAAAGACCCACACTGGAGTAGTTTTTGAAGAACTACAACCTGTGGGAAGAACCCATGATGCAGCATTCTTGAAGGGCTGTACCCCATGGGGAGACCCCATGGTGGAGCGAGGGAAGGTGGTTTTATTTTTCATTCTTATCTCCCACTATCCTACTCTGTTCCAATTATTTGACAATAATTAAATTAATTATATTTTGCAATAATTAAATTATTTTCCCCAAGTCAAGTCTGTTCTGCCTGTGATTGCAATCAGTAAGTGATCTCCCTGTCATTATCTCAAATCCCAAGCTTTTAATTATATTTTCTTCCCCTCTGCTGGTGAGAAAGGGCATCAACAGAACAAACTGGTGAGCACCTGGCAGTCAGCCAAGGCCAACCCACCACAGTTATTAAATTTTCCAAAATTTCACAGATTTCAAAATATAAGGACAAATTTTTTAACAATTCCATACTAAAGGTGGAATACTAAAAAAAAAAAAAAAATAATAATGCGATTCCTGGAGCATTTGGGTTTCTTTGTTGCTTTAGTGCTTTATACAAATGCCTAGCAAAATGCTGTAAACGAATCTCCAATGAAATCAACATCTACCATGGTGGAAATTTTTACATTTGGATCAATTTTTATGCAAATAGGAAACTTCTGGTGAAACAAAAGTTCGATGTTATATCTCAAGAAATGGAGGCATAGAAATAAAACCATTAATCCTTAATTGTGTTATTTTATTGATAGTTTTTAAGTTAATTTTCCTTTTTTAAAAAAGGAATTCCCCCAGCATAGTGTTTAAAAAATAATGATCAGCCAAATGATTCTCAAATGGCCATTAATCTCTAAGACATATGTTCAATCTCTGTTGTTGTTATTCTTTATTAATAAACTATGCCAGCACAGAATCTTCTTTTGAAAGGTGAAAATAGAGGTAGGACAAAAGAACTTCAAAATAAAGTAATTAGATTGAACACACGAAACTGCCTTGGGTTTATGTAGGAGTTTAGAACATGACATTCCAAATTTCTGATTCAGACTCACATGTATGAGGTGGGCCAGAAATCATCCTTACCTTCACTTTCCCACTGGGAAAGGTAACAAGAATATTTAGTCTACTCATATGGCTGTCAGAAGGAAACCCCACATATTAATAATTGTCAAGAACAGAGACAGCTGTCATATTTTTCAGCTTCTAATATTGGCCCATGGAGAGAGACAGGGTACAGGTAGACCAAGAATTTTAGAAGCCTAAGTGACGTAGGAAGAAATAAGACTATGAGTCCTAAATAACTGGTGGGACACAATAGAAAACAAAAGTAATATTGTAACCTAAATGCACACAGAAAATCTCTATGAACCTGTGGAGAAGTGTACTGGAATACTAAGCTTGAACTTTGCAGGAAAGCAAACTGTCAAGAAAGAACTTAATTTAGGGGGCTCTGACTGGCAAATTGAGGAAAAAGAGAGGGTGAGGGGAGAGGGAGAGGTAGGAAGGAGGGAGACAGAAAAGAGTGGGGAAGAGAGGGAGAGGGAGCAAGCCACTCAGGAAGGATCCATAGCCAGTGGCTAGGTCATGTACTTGTGATGTTGGTGACCTGCAGTAAAGTAGGTGCTCTGCCTTCTCTGACACAAAGCTTTGCAGTTGGACCTCTCATATCTGTCTTCACTAGTTCACTGATCTGTAATTTCCTTTCCCATTGCATTGTCTGTTTTTTGAGCAGATAGTATACCGTGAACATTTCAGACTCATATCTAAACAACAGTCTTGGTCACGATAAGCTAAGCTTTTTACAATCATGATAAAAAAGCTCCAAATATTGTACATGCTAGGGAACAAGGTGTTTGCACAAAGAGTTATGTAATTGCCTGACCTTCCCCTTGCGATTATGTTCTTCCCATCCTGCTGTTTTCCCTGCCTGTTGTTCCAGCTCTCTATTGTTATGCCGTATCTGTCACTGGACGGAAAACCCTCTGAGCACAGAATATACCTATGTGCCCAGCATACTTTGGGTAATGCCACAATATACACAGTACACAAATAGGGGCAATAGCTTCACCATATCTATATCCTAAACGTTTGCAAGCTGGGTGTTTGCGTGGTGGTATTTGGTTGAATCACATTAATTAAAAGCGCTGTTTTCGCAAGCACAGGTAGTTGTGCTCTTGCCAAAGTTTCTTAGTCTTTGATGCTGCTGCAATATTCTCTAACCTTGTTCTTGTATCACACCCTATAACGTCTTTTTGTTTTGAAGGGCGAGGGTTTATTTCCACTGAAACAAGCCATCCTCTGACGTCAATAGACTGAAATTTGGGATAACAAAAAAGAAATTGCCTAATGGTAGCAAGAGAAAAAAAAAAATAAATTAGAGACTTATTAATGGCATCTTCCTACAGAAGGGGAAAAGATAAAGACCTGAAATAATAATAACCAGATGAGTAGTCATTAACTGCGCTGTCAGCAGTTTAAGACTTTCCAAGTCTTTCTATCAACAGATGGACAATTACACTGGTTGTTTTCCTCCATACACACTTTGAAGTTTTGTTTAACTCCTTGTGTATGCTTTAACATGCTATGTGCTTTCAGATGTTAAGCAAGACAGATTTTATCCTCAGAACTTCCACTGGGGGATCCATCATGTAAGCTGCTAATACCTACAGAATTGTATCTAAATACTGTGTTTGTGTTTAACCAAATCATTAACACAGACCTTACAGCTGGCCTGTACTGCTACACCCAGGTGGCAGCTACAGTCACCTGATATGGGAGAATATATATGAGGACATGGGTGGTGATAGTTACCCACAGACTGACAGTAGCTGAGATGTTTTGGAGAATTTTAGAGGAAGTTCAATTTTTTTCACTATACTATAGAAACATAATCTCCACTGATCAGTTATGGTTCAAATTCAATTCCCTTTCTTATTGAAGGAAAAGGTAAATATAAATCTGGAAGATCTGGAAATTTTAAAAAGCTTATAAACTTTTAAAAAATCTATTTTGAGGGTAATAAAACTTGGCAAGGTTTTGGTTTTGAAAAACAGAACTACTTATGAGTGGTGAAGGGCCTTTGACCTTCTATTCAAAATAAATCACAGAATCAGAGAACAGTTGAGTTTGGAAGGGACCTCTGGAGGTCTTCTGGTCCAAACTCACACCTCAAGCAGGGCCACCAATTGTCTAGGACCATGTCCAGATGGCATTTGAATATTGCCATGGGTGAATATTTCACAGCCTCCCTGGGGAACCTGTGCCAATGCTTGGTGGCCCTCACAGAGAAAAAGTATTTCCTGGTGTTCAGACAGGACCTCCTGTGTTTCAGTTTTTGCCAATGTCACCACTCAAAGGAGCCTGGCTCAATTTTCTTTGCACCTTCCCTTTAGGTATTTATAGACATGAATAGGATCTTCCTTAGCCTTCTCCAAGCTGGCCAGTTCCAGTTCTCACAGTCATCTTCATGGCTCTTCATTCAACTCTTTCCAGTATCTATGTCTCTCTTTCTCTGAGGAGCCCAGAACACCTCTCTAGTTGTGGCCTCACCCATGCTGAACAAAGGGAAGGGATCACTTCCTTTGACCTGTTTGGCTAAATGGAGCCCAGGAGGGTGTTGGCCTTTGCCACAAGAGCACATTGCTGGCTTATATTCAACTGGTGTCCAGCAGGACCCCCAGATCCTTTTCTGCCAAACTACTTTCCAGATGGTCAGCCCCCAGCATATACTGGTGCATGGGGCTGTTGTTCTCCAGGTGCAGGACTTTGCACTTCCTCTTGTTGAACTTCCGAATTTCCTGCCAACCAATTTCTCCAGCCCACCAAGGTCCCTTTGTACGGCAGCACAAACAAACCCACACAGTCACTGTAGAACAAACATGAAGTTTCTCATCTTGCATTAAAAAAACACCATTTGTCAAAACCTGTTTGGAAAAGCTGTTACCAAAATTTCTAGCCAATAAATGGGACAAGAAGATAAGTAGGAATCTAGTTCATCAAAGAAAGTTTCTTTTTCAGGTCAGTAAATCACATTTTCTCTGAACTATTATCAATCAAGAAAAGCAGCAGTGTTTTACAGTAAGGCAATTTAATAGGAATTTATGAATGTTGGGAAGTGGCAAATTAGAGTAGATACTATCTTGTTCAGCCTGACTAGTTATACTGCCAGATGAATATGGCTATATTAATTATGGTTATTTTACTTTTTTTTTTTCACCATAGTGTTTCATGTCTTTATGCAACATAAACTGTAGTAATGGATTAAATGCAGCCTTGAAACCATGACTGCACAGGGTCTCATCTTGCCTCTTAACATAAGAAGGATGCTATCAATTCAATGAAAAGACCTTAACTCAATGAAAAGACCTCCCTTAATGTGGGAGGTTAATTTGGAATTATGATTAACTTCTTGTGTGGATGCCCATCTTCTCATTTCTGAAGTGTGTAATTTGGAATAAAGACCCTTATTTTAGAGTCAGAGGATGTGACTCATCTGATTTAGCTTCAGACATCTACAGCTGAGATGTTTATAATCAAACGAGTCATCTTCATAGTCAAATAGAAAGTTAGAGAAGCCTGGAGGATGTGATTTATATGCGCTATTTTAGATTTCTGCCTTTAGAATAAGATGAATCATATATACTAGAAATTAAATTGATTATTAAATGAAGTCTAAATAAGTGATTCAGTGTGAATATCTCAAGTTCTGTGGGATTAACCTGCTCAGGAGGTCAAAACCAGTTAATTTGCAATCACTGTTTTATATCCTACCTAAGCCTGAAATAATTTTCCATGTAGATCAGACTTAAATGAATCAATGTCAACTTCTATATTACCGCTTCCACATTCTATTACCTCAGTTTCTCCAGAAAGTTCCCACATGAGTGCTGACAAATCCTGATCCTACCAAACATCTGATGGGATCATTATCTCCAGTAGAACAGTTGCAAAATTTTCACATACTGCATGTAGACTTCTCTTTGCATGTTGTTCCAGACCATGCTTATTTCTCACACCTTCTAGCCAGGTTTTTCTGAGTAAAGACTTTATACCATATTTCAGCTAGATTAGATGAAAACTGGTCATTTCCCAGAAAACTTCAGCAAAATATATATTCCCAGAAATCATTCTCTGATGTAGAACCTTATTCCCTTGTTTTCTGCTGCAGTTTATCTCACGGCTTGTCCCACTGATATTATATTGAATACTTACATTGATAACATCTAACTGTACCTCATGCCTGATTTCTTTAGTGTAAGCACAATTTGCAGCAAAGTATTTTACTAAATAGTAAAAAAGAAGCTTAGCACATAGCTCCTTGCACACAGATACACAAGAACTGTTTTACCTATGATGGGAAGGAAGATACAAGGTGTAGGCTAGTGAACAGCCTATTTCAGGTAATTCATCAAATTAGAAACTTGCATCAGGGAGAGAAATTTTCAGTCAACAATGGGAATTCAGTTGTATGTGTGGTTTTGAAGATTAGCAGGGAGATGGCTGAACAGAGACAATATCGAGTGTGGTTTCACTGGGGTTCATGAGGGGAACTCCCTCAGACTGGGTCACAGCAGGATTATTTTCAAGAAGGGGGATTTTTAGGCTGAGTGGTACTTTCAGAAGAGATCACTATTCAAAATTAATTGCTAATATATCTGTGTCTTTGCTTGATTTCTTGTGAAACAACAAGGAGCGCAGAACTGTGAGGTATTTCTGTAAGGATCGCATCCCAACAGATTGGAGGGCTAACACCTCACTGATGGAGAGTCTTGATTTCTGAAGAAAGTCTGCTATGAAAAAGACTCCCTCATGACTTATCCTCAGATCACTTATCCCATCAGCCTATTGGGTTTCATTGGTGAAATATAATACTGAAGTTAAATTGGACAAGCCTTGGTGATGTTCTATTCTGTGCCCCATTAGCTAGCAAATTTGCAATTTAAAGGAGAAAGCACCAAGTAGAATTTTCATATGTCTCTGAAGTCAGTGTATAAAATAACAGGTTTTAGCTCATTATGTACTTGTATTAGCACTGCTGAAAACAACAAAACTATTACACATTTACTTACAAAAATAGATATTCATTAATTCTTAGCCCATAGCTTCACTCTTCTATTACAATCTAAATAGCATTTTCAAAAGACTGTGTTCCATTTAGGCTTTTGAAAGTTTTATCTTAAGCCATGTCTAGACTCTTCTTGATTGGTTTTCTACCAAATCAATAGTAACATATAACTTTGGATAATGTAACCGCACTAAAAAGGAGATAATACATTTACAGAGGCAGGTTTTAAAAGGGACTAACCACGTGAAATAGTGATCTGTTTTTATTTTAGAAGAGTACAGCCAAATTTTTAATTTAGATTGAGTAGTTGTGACTTTGCCCACATTCATAGAAAAGTTTGTGCATCCCTTGTCTTCTCCGGTACAGGACTAGCTATTAGCCTATATCTATGAGTAAGACACATTATCTACAGAAAGATTTCAGTCTCTGCTTTTCTCAGGTATGACAAATCATTCAATGTACATACTACCACATATATGTTAGTTATGTTAAATAGAACATAAATCCAGATACTGGATATTTTTATTAAAAAAGGTAGGATGGAGTTCCACAGTGTTTCAGTTTTGAACTTTTTCCATGGTACTATTCAAATTCAGTCAAATTTTGATCGAAGTCTTGTAGTGAAATTATCATCTGAGATTGATTTTTAATGATTAATCACTCCAATGATAAAATTAAGAGATATATATATAAAAAAATCAGAACCAGTAAAAATAAAATAAATGTTTTCAATATTGGAATATCAATTTCATCACTGAAGAGGCCTTCAAACAGTTATACTGGGGAATATTTGCATCCACTATCATCCAACAATATAACACTTAATGCAAATTAAGCTTTTTATTTCAAAATATAATCTCATATGAAATTACTAGAAGTTAGACTGATATCTTCATAGAAAAAGACTCTAAGGCATTTGTCTAGTGCAGTTTCTCATATTCCCATGAATTCAGGCACTGCCTTTGGTTCCAGTGAACCACAGGTCTGAGACAGAACAACAATTCCCACAGCAAAACCCAACCTTTTACTGTATCTCTTGCTTATCAGCCAGTGCTTGTGATTTCAGTATGAATCACACATTACATGGTGTTTTTTCTTAGAACATAGCTTCTGAAGCTTAGAAATTGCCTGAAAATCTCAGGCAGCCAGTTAAGGAGTCTGAAGTTTTAGTGCAAAGAAGTTTTAAACTTGCAGGTTTTCCACCTCTTCAGTACATAGATTGTTCTATTAAGAGCAATGGATCTGGGACTGTACTTGTAATTTGCACCCTGGTTTTCTGGTTTCTTGAGCTCCCTATTAATTATGAAGGCTCTCTGGCTCCCCATTCAATAAATACTCAAGTTCTTTGACTGCCAGTTGCTGAGAACAAATCTCCTTGGCTGACTACTTTTCTGGATTATTTGCTACCTGAGCTCTCAGCTTTCCTCAATTGGAAGCCTTGAAGCTGAATTGGCAGAGGAGGGCCTCATGCTATGAAATGCAAGAGAATAGTCACATGAAGAGGTCTAGCTCCAAAATTCCCTGTCAGGGAATGAAACCATACAGTGATGAAGGCAATCAGGTAAGCTGGCAGAAAGCCAGGGTATTTTTTCCCCATCAGAAATCTGCTGAATTTTGACAAAGGTTTTCTTGATATCATCATGTTTCAATTCAGTGAATCTGAGCTTCCTGACTTAAAACATGTCCTACCAAAAAATGTCCAATCATTTCTGGAAGGAAGATAGCAATTTAAGTCATTAGTAGAATTTAAGCTTTGTAGATTTAATTTTAAAACCAATCCACTCTTCTATAAAAGTAATTTATGAGTCATAACAGTTGTACTTAGTTTTGGTTCTCAGGGAAGGCAAATGAACTCAGTAGTGCTCTTTTAATTTATTGTCTGGCAATACTGTGAGTTCCCCTCAACAAGTATCGGAGATTTTCTTATTTGTTGGAGAACCATGCAATAGTTACATGTATATTTTATATCTTGCATTCTTTAAATGTAAAGACAGTCTTTCCTCATTTAGCAGGATTTCTGCTTTTCTGGACTGGTTGTTTTTTGGTTGGTTGGTTGGTTGGTTGGTTGGTTGGTTGGTTTTTTCAGGGGGTGAGAGGATGGGGGTTGGGTTGAGTTTTCTGGTTGTTTGGCTTGGTGGCATTAATTCTGGCAGCACTTTCTCTAAACTTGTGAAAGAGGGCATTCTGCGGAAAGAGGTCTATTTGGGGGAGATAAAGATATTCTCAGGGGTTTACGTACGTGTTTTAGTTTTTAATGATAAAGGAAAACACAAAAAGAATCTACTGGAGATTTTTGCCATCAGGTTTCACACTGTTGCCACCCATCTACTTACACTGGGACCTGAAGTTATTCATACCCCTTCAGTCTGTGATCTTCTCAGATCTCAAAAGCTAAGCAGGATCAGAGCTACCCAATCTTTTTATGAAAGAAATCCAAGGAAAACCCCAGGTAGCAGAGAGTAGGATGGAGGATGTATCCTTCTGTCTGAGAAGGCTCAGAGTGGAGCCAGCCTGCTGTCAGAGGCAGCATGCATCGACCACACTGGGACAAATGCTTTTGTGTAATACCTACACAAGTGCAGAAGCAGATCTAAGGTGGAAACATTCTTAGATGAAGCTGTACAGTTTGTTTTCCCATTTGGTTTTGCTATTCCATTTATCTGCTTTTCTACCTTCTGTAAAACTAGTCCCATATGCCTGATACAACATTTCTGTGACCTCTGCATATCCTGTGTTTTCTGTTGGGATATTTTTATAATTACATTTGACAGCGTCTAAGGTGAGTAAATTCTTTTGAATTCTCTGTTCAGCCATTACACTCTCTTGCATAAATTTAAGTTTCTTTCACTGTTACTCAATACTGAGAAATCTGATATACCCCTACAGGTTTAAGTACAATCCAAATTAAGTTTGATCATATCTCACAAGCTCTTCATTATTCTTGAAGTCTCTCGTACCAACAGAGCAGCTGTTCTGATCATGTTTTAATGCCTCCTGTGGATATGTTTCTAAAGGCTTCCCTTGGTATTTTCTACTCACAGTTCTACCTTACAGCTGTTGACCTCTGTACATACAAGCAGGTTGACACACCAGATATATTGGACATTTACTTCATTTTTTAGTGGTTGTACCTACTTATCAGGCAAAACAATTGCCCTTGACAAGAACTTTTCCATATGAAGTGAAATTCTCTGAAATGGCAACTCAAATACTTGTAACTACACATAGTTCTTCATCCTGTATATGTTATTGCATGTTAACACAGCTTTATTTGAGCCATCGTAAAAAGCAATTCTGATCTGATACTGTGGTCATGAAAAAGGCAATTCCACTGTCTTTAGAATTATAGAATGTGTAGGGTTGGAAGGGACTTTTAAAGATCATCTAATCCATCTCCACTTGCAGTGAGCAGGGACATCTTTTACTAGATCAGGTTGCTCAGAGCCCCATCCAACCTCACCATGAATGTTTCCAGGGATGGTGTTTATACCGTCCCTCTGGGAAACCTATGACAGTGTTTCACCACCACCATTGTAAAAAAATTCTTCTTTATATCTAGCCTACATCTCCCCTCTTTTAGTTTAAAAACATTATTACCGCTTGTCCTATCACAACAGGGCCTGATAAAAAGATTGTTCCCATCTTTCTTATAAGCCCCTTTACATACTGAAAGGCCACAAAAATGTCTTCCTTGAACGTTTCTTTTGATGCAGCCCAGGATATAGTTGGCCTTCTGGGTTGAGAGTGTACACTGTTGGCTCATGTCCAGCTATTCATCCATCTGTACCCCCAAGTCCTTCTCTTCAGGGCTACTCTCAGTCACATCATCCCCCAGCCTATATTGATATTGAGGATTACACTGACCCATGTGCAGGACTTTGCACTTGGCCTTGTTGAACCTTATGAAGTCCACATAGACTCACCTCTCATGTTTCTCCAGGTCCTTCTGGATGGCATGTCATCACTCAGGTGTCTCAACTGCAACGCTCAGCTTGGCATTATCTGCAGAATTCCTGAGGGTGCATTCAATCACACTTTATGTCATGCATTTTTCTTTCTACTAACTGCTGGTAGAATTATCTTAATACCATTAAAGAACAAGTATGTTCCATTGATACTTCAGGAATTCTTGAAGTAAGCTGAAATTAAACTTCCTCAAAATCTAATAAAAATTGACATTTTTATCATTGTACAAAATGCCCAGTTAATGTAAAAATAGCTCAGCTGCAGAGAAGTTGTAGCTTTCATCTTGTCTGTAAATTCTGATATCTAGGTCACTAATATTATTCCTGAAATACACATTTTTTTCCATATACCCTTGATTGTTAGTCATAGATCAGATTATTTGAAATCATTACTCCATGAAGGGAGTAGTTTTCCAGACCATTCATAAACATATGACTAGTAAGAAGTTTCAAGATAATGTGTCATGAGAAACACTTTTAACAGCTCCTAATGGTCAATCAGAAATTTTATTTTATCCTGTATGGTTTCCTTCACCTCAACCAAATCCATCAGCAATGGACCTTATACATAGGCTGAAAATATTCCCTGGTCTAGCAGCTATTTAAAAGACAGTCCTTCATCTACTAAGACATCAGTAAATAACTTACAGCAACATTCCCCATTTTTGACACTTTTCACAGATGCATTATAAGGGTGGCTCACAGCTCCATGAAATAATCAGAATTTTTGTGATACTTCTGAAAATAATTTGCAATTAATTGTAAAATAATTTTATTAGTCCCAGGAGATCTGAACATGCACTTTTTCTGCTATAAAATACATTCTATATTCCCTCTCTCAAGGACATACAGTATTTTAGTTGTTCATGACATGTTTCTCTATGACTTTCTCTCCTAGAAAGGCTGCGGATGTTGCCTACCTGGGCTTTTAATAAAGCCTTTGACACCATCTCCCACAGCATCCTCCTAGAGAAGCTGTTGGCTCATGGCATAGACAGGTGGACTCTTCACTGGGTTAAAAACTGTCTGGATGGCTGAGCTCAGAGAGTTGTGGTGAATGGAATCAAATCCAGTTGGCAGCCAGTCACCAGTGGTGTCCCCAGTGCTCAGTTTTGGGGCCAGTCTTGGTTAATATATTTATCAATGATCTAGATGAGGGGATTGAGTGCCTCCTCAGCAAGTTTGCAGGCAACACCAAATTGGGTGGGAGTGTCAATCCTCTTGAGGGTGGGAAGGCTCTGCAGAGGGATCTGGAGAGGTTGAATTAATGGGTCGAGGCCAATTGTATGAGGTTTAACAAGGTCAAGTGCAGGGTCCTGCATTTCAGTCACAACCCTAGGCAAGGCTACAGGCTTGGGGAGAAGTGGCTGGAAAGCTGCCCAGCAGAAAAGGACCTGGGGGTGCTGGTGGACACCTGGCTGAACATGAGCCAGCAGTGTGCCCCGGTGGCCAAGAAGGCCAATGGCATCCTGGCCTGTAGTGCGGACATCAGGAGTGATAATGCCCTTGTGCTCAGCACTGGCGAGGTAGCACTTTGAGTACAGTATTCAGTTCTGGGCCCCTCATCACAAGAATCACAGAATCACAGAATGTTAAGGGTTGGAAGGGACCTCAAAAGATCATCTACTCCAAACCCCCTGCTGGAGTAGGACCACCTAGAGTAGGTCCCACAGGAATGCTTCCAGGTGGGTTTGAAATGTCTCCGGAGGAGACTGGGCAGCCTGTTCCACTGCTCTGTCACCCTCACTGTGAAAAAGTGTTTCCTTAAATTTCTTTGGAATCTGCTATGCTCCAGTTTGCAGCCACTGCTCCTTGTCCTATCACTGGACATCGCTGAGAAGAGCCTAGCTGCATCCTCCTGACACTCACCCTTTCTGTATTTATAAACATTAATGAGGTCACCCCTCAGTCTCCTCTTCTCCAAGCTAAAGAGACCCAGCTCCCTCAGCCTGTCATCATAAGGCAGATGCTCCACTCCCTTAATCATTTTTGTGGCTCTATGCTCTTAAGCAGTTCCCTGTCCTTGAACTGAGGGGCCCAGAACTTCTTGATGAGAAGATAACAGTAGAAAAGACACAAGCCATATGTTCTTCTTTATATTTACCTACACATATTGAATTCTTTCCACTGTTTTTCACTTAAATTATGTCTATATTCTCTCCATTTTTCAAAATAATTTCATGTGGGGACATAAAATGTAGAAGCAGCATCTGACTGATTGATGGCATATTCAGAGGTCTATTAAAGCTTTATTATTTGGCCGAATTGCCATAAGGGTGCTATCACTGTTCTTCTGTTTCTCAACTTTACTTTTACAGCAGTACCACTTGCCCTTCAATAAATTTACAAATTCTTGCATGTTCTTATTTTTCATCATATAAATAAGGAGTAAGTCAAGTGAGATTTAAACAGCACTCTCATGAAAGGATAACTACTTAATAAGACAAGCTAAAATTAATTTTAAAAGTACATTCCTCACATATTGTAGGTTGACTGGCCTATTGAACAATTATCTTTTCAGTGGTTTCTCTTAAGACAGTAATTTCAGTCCTGAGTACTGAAAAGGATGGGCTATGCCAATAAGCCTTAATATGAGAGGGAATTTTCCCTGCCTTAGGTTCTGATTGGAATGCAAGATATCTTCACAGTGACAGCTATACATTTACTGAACATGTTTCAGACGAGTTGCTGGAAGCAGAGTAACCAGTTCTGTCCACTCTTTGCAAACTTTCTGTTTGAAAATGATCTGTAATAAATGCATCTGTACATGCACTACAATCAATATTTTCTTAAAACTGTTGTGATATGCAAGGTATATCTTTTATATAAATTCAGTATTAAGCTTTATTTATGTGACTTTAACCTTGAATTTTCTTGCTTTTTTTAGTTGTCAGTATCTTGCAATGAACACTTAAAACATTGCTACCATGAGTGGTGTTTACTCTTGATAAATAGGAGTTATTCATACCATTTTTAGATTTGTTTTGTAGAAATTCTTTTGCTGTTTAGAGGCTGGCTTCTATGTAGTTTGGACAGAGCTTCTATGCTCTATTTCTATATAAGGCAGGCATTTTACTAAAAAAAAAATAAATGTCATCTACAAGTTTCTCTTGGCGTTTCTTTGTCTAGAGGACCTTTCAATCCCAGTATTTTCCGTTGCACTCCTCTTACTTCAATTTCACACTCAGAAAAAATCATGTGTAGAAAAATAGTGAAGTGAATGTAGTTCACTTAACCATTATTAAGCCAGTCCTGTAATACAAAGAATCACAAATCTTTGTAGTTTAACTTCCACAAATATTTTTTATATGTGTATAGGTTTGAGAATTACATTGCTGTAAATATAGGTGGACCTTTTTTTCATCCAAGATACTGTTTTATAATATAGTTCATCCAAGATACTGTTTTATAATATAGTTTCAACTTTTAGGACTTCCTATCATAAGTGAACTCTTACAATACACTCAGTGGCAAAAAAAGCACACTTCCATTAACAAGATCTAATTACCCAGTAATGCAAGAGGAGGACCCAGCTACTACAGACAACCAATTACCTTTAACTCACTCTATGTCCCTGGGAAAGTTACAGAGCAAATATTCCTGGAAACCATTTCCAAACACATGGGAGACAAGAAGGTGACTTGAAACAGTCAGAAAGATTTTATGAAGGGTAAATCATGCCTGACCAACCTGGCTGACTTTCACAATGACATCATCGGTGCTTTGGAAAGGGGAAGAGCAGTGGATGTTGTATACATTAATTTAGTAAGACCTTTGACACTGTGTCCCAAAGCATGTCTATGGCCAAAATGGTAATATCTGGACTCATTAAGTGCTTGAATAATGTGAGTGGAAAATTCACTGGACTACCAGGCTCTAGGAATTGTGACAAAGGCCCAGCAGGTAGGTGGTTACTAGTGACATCTTTTGGAGATTAATACCAGCATCAATTCTGCCTAATATCTTTACTAACAAGCTGGACAATGGGATGGAGTACATAGTCCACATGTTCCCAAACGTTAGCAAACTGGGGGAGTAGTTGAGGACTGAAATAGTAGTGCTGCCCTCCATCTTTGACAAAGGAAAATGCAAAGTCCTGCACCTGGGATGGAATAACCCACATGAGAGCATAGACTGGAGACAGACTGGCTGGGGAACAGCTTTGCAGCAAGGGACCTATGGGTTCTGCTGGACAACAAGCTGAGCGTGGGTCAGCAGTGCACCCTTGCAGCAAGGAGGGCAAGGAGCCTTCTGGGCTGCATTTACAATGTACAGCCAGAAGGCTGAGAGAAATTATTCTTCCCCCCTACGCTTGTGAAACTGCAGTAGGAGTTGTCTGCCCAGTTGTAGGCTCCCCAGCAGAAGGAAGACGTTAGCAGATGGCAGTAAATCCAGTAGTGTGCTAACAAGTTGGTTAAGGGATGAAGGACATGACAGACAAGGAGAGATAGAGAGAACAGGATTTGGTCAGCCTGAAGAAGGGAATGTTAGAAAGTTACTGCTATCTACAACTACCTAATGGGACAACAGAGAGAATATAGTCAGACTCAAAGGAACACAGAGGAGGGACAGAAGGTAACAGATTCAAATTGAACTACAGTAAATTCCAGTTTGATACTATGGAAAATGTTTTCATTATGAGGATGGTCAAAGAGGTTGTGGAATTCCTATCCTTGGAGATATTAAAAATTTGACTGGGCAATTTCTGAGCTATCTGAGCTGACTGAACCTGCTTTGAGCAGGACTCAACCACAAGAGATCTCTTCCTACTTAATTTATTCAATGATTCTATGATTCTGTGAGATGTTCAATTATTTCTACATAGTTGGTCTAATGAGCAAGGTCCTTTTTAAAGCAGCAGATTTAGTAGAACTCTCAAATAAATCTGTCTAAAGGGACCAGAGTTCTTTTAAAAGGATTGTCCAGATACAGTGCATGTGAAAAATCAGATCTTAAGATATGTTTTCTGAAGTTTACAGATGATTACACAGATGTTTTTCTACCCCAAGAAAGTGTGTTGTCCTTTCATTAAAATTTACTTGTGGATAAAATATTGGAAGGCATGAGTATTTCAAAAGCAAATATTCAAATGTATTTCAAATTCCTCACTTAAACCTGGCTCTTGACAATTACTTTTAAGTATCATTGCAGATATCAGAAATACTTTCCAGTCAAATTTCTTTCCCTGACACAAATAGATGTTTTGCAGATATGATTGACCTCCAGGCCCTCTTAATGCATTTAGATGTTGAAAAACAATTTGATCCTTTGCCTTGTAGGGCAAACTTTAATCTGATAAAAATCTCTACAGTTACAGGATTTATCAGAAATAAAATCCACACAAAAATTCAGACAATGGTTTACACTTATTAAAGATACAGATTAGTAACTTGTTTCACCCTGCAAAGATATTTGTTCAAAATCTTTCTTTCTTAAGTAATGCTTAACAATTTACTCTATCTGGTTTTGAAGTATATCCTGAAGCACTTGGCTTTCCTCTCTGCAGACAAGCAGTGCTTGGGTCCAATTTAGCCTTGTGCAATGACTCATGTAAGGAGATTTACACCACTTTATCAGTCAGTGGAAAGTGAAGAGTCCCTGTGCAAGTTGTGATCCTTTTCTATTAACTACAGGGTTTCCAAAAGATGACAGAAGTTTCAAATTATTTTTTTATTATTATTATACATTTTCTTATCATAGTGTCCTGTAGGAAAATATAATCTGCTTGCTTAATTACATAGCTCATATTTGGTGCCCATAGTGAACTCACCTGGTGATCACATATGAGAATAATTATATAAGCCCTGGTCATTTCATCAGGGAAAAAAAAAATGCCTGGAATA
>JANHFX010010630.1:28289-60200 GCA_027560015.1 Chloroceryle amazona | reverse complement strand
CATCTAACCTAAACTTCCCCTGGCAGAGCTTAAGCCCATGTCCCCTTGTCCTGTTGTGGGTTGCCTGGGAGAAGAGGACCAAATACTTCCCTGCTGTGGCAGACCCTCCTCACACTGAGCTGGGGAGACTGGTAAATGAACTGACAGGGCCAGGGCACTGAAAGCAACACTAAGGATAAGGTGATTTCTCCTGCTCGCTTGTAGAGGCTTGGCCAGACCGGAAACTGGCTTGCCAAAGCAGAGGTTGGAATAGGCTGCAGACAACCTGACTGAGGTTTTTTTATATATTAGAAATATATACAGCTTGCTTCGTGAAACAATACTTATTAGCAACACAGAAAAAAAAAACAGTGAAACTATGTGAGGCTTCAGAGGGTTTTTTTGTATAAACGTGTTACATGCTTTTTTTCTTCCTTTTTTTTTTCTGTCATGGAATGCCACCTGTTAAGACCACAGATAGGCAAATGGGAGAGGAAAGCATGCTTATGTGGGCACCCTAGATATTCCAAAGCTCTTATTTGGAGTGTCTAGATTCAAAGAGTAATTTTTAACTTTCTTAGATCCTAACCCATGCCTTTAGGAATAAAATCTAAACCTCACAACTACTATGCCTGCAGTAACATTCACAAATAATTGCTTCACCTTCTGCCCCACAGTCCTGATTTTCCACAGAGCTTTGAAATGTCATGGTTCAATACACTATGAATAACTTTTACCTCAGGAAAAACTCTGGTCTATAAGGGCTCAAGACAAGTGAGATGTGTGTCCAGTCTTTCATGGATGTATGCATGTCCTGTTAATAAAAGTATCCCAAACTTTGGTGTTGTTGGAAGCTTCTGTTCTTATATTCACTTTGTTGTGGCTTATGATCCTACCATTCACTGCTTTGTGTGCAAGAAATAAATAAGGGAAAATCCAAATATAAAGTGCAAAGTACATTAATAACCCTCCCTAAAGATACAAAGAGTTGCATATATGCAACACACCTCAGACACAGCTTACAAACTTGGCCATGAGCCCAAGTTTATAAGCTGTGAGTACTGCTGTATTAACAGCAGTAAAATGAAAAGGTTTATTGCAAATGACTGCGGACCTGATCCTTAACTGATGGGGGAGCATCCTTGGAAGAAACTGTCCTCCGTGCTCAGGATCCTACTACCAGGTGCATCACTCCTGCTGCACACAGAAGCCTCTAAGGCTGTCTCGCCTACCACACCCCTGAATATCCTGCCAAGGAAAGCTACCAAGAAGTAGTAGTACCTGATGGTACCCTACCATTCTTGTGCAGGAAAGCAGAACATCTATCACAGACACCTAGCAGCAAGATAGCTCCTTCAGCTTTCCTCCTACCACATCTCCTTTATTGCAGTGCTAGTCTTATCCAACAGGTTGGGCTCTGAGCACCTGGAGAAGCCCTGTGTTATACAGGATGACATGATGTGTTGACCGTAACTAAGGGAATCCTCCACTGCCCAAAGACAGCAGTTTGTAGACTCCTTACACTACCTCAGTGGCATAAATGAGCAGCACTGCTGTTTGGAAAACAAGCTGCAGACCTCATCTTATGTCCCAGTAAGTAAGAAAAAGTCTTACCCCCCCCCAGGGTATTTTCACTTCCAGAAATACTATTCTTTAGCAAGAAAGGACCTGCTTGTGTTTTTGTGTGAAAAAACAAATTACCTGAGCTTTATTATGTAAAATCATAAACCTGTAATATACACATATGTATTTTATAGGCTGTGGTATCTTTGCTAGCAACATAAGGAATATTTGTTCAATTTATATGCAAAGGGAGGACGGAAGAATAAAGAACAAAGTGCAGTAAGAGGTTTGGGAATAGAAGATCTGAAGCAGACATCTATTTACAGCAACTCAAAGCTACACAAAAGAAAAATAAAATAAAATCTCTATTACTGAAACAGATGTTTGAGACAGGAAAACATAAGTAAGAAAATCCCAACATTTGGAAATTTACGTGGTTGCAAAAAACTGTAGGATTAAATTAGATAAAGATAATAGGTCTGAACTCTTAGAAGGGCATCTATGACGTACACCAACTGTCAATGAATTAGCTGGAAAAAGTAATTTTTGAGCAGATGAGACATTAAAAAGTATTTTGGCTTTCAGATTGTTGAACCAATTAGAAAGAAAACATGAGAATTTAAAACTTAAAATGAAATATCCAAGTCTTCCAGGACATTATGTGAATAATTCCACCTGGACAGAACTATAAAGCAGCACTGGAATCCAGAGCAGAAGCTGCCGTGCACGCAAACTTTGATATGATTAATCATTCTGACATGAAAGCCAGGAGAGCACCAAGAGTACTGTGACAAACTGGCAGTTAAGGGGTAGAACATACTACTCTACTGCTGCATCAAGCTGCACAGGGTTCTATTTCATATTTCTACACCACCACCAAAACACCACAGAAAGCTGTGAAGCCCCTGTTCCAACAGAATATTTTTTTGATTCAGATAACTGTTCCTGTCTCCTTTTGCTCTACACCTCATGTAAGTCAGACAAGATAGCAAGTTTTAAAATTGGATGTTGGTAAAATATTCTTTTAAGAAGTCATCAGTATTTTTCAGTAGCTACTTAAAATACTCAGTTGTTTCCATTTGTTATTTTAGCTTAAAAGACAACAATGCATCCAAAAGAACCACATCTTAGGTGCAAAACGCAAGCATCATCGACTAGATAAATGTGACACGCTTTTGAGTTCACCTTCTCAACTCAAAACCTAGATAATATTAATTTATTCACTAATTTATTCGTCTTCACTTCTTCCTCTGACTTTGAGCTCTTAATACCTGCACAATGTTGCTGCCTGCAAAACTGGCTCGTCTCCATATCCGCCCTCTGACCAGAGCCTCATTTAACAGGTGAGCTAGTTTCCTTTCCATCTCTGCCTGAAACACTTCGTCCTGAATGCGCTGGTCGATGACACCCAGGAGAACTACAATGCAGAGAAAGTAACCAAAGAACACAAATTAATTTGTAAAACTTTTCAGTGTCTTTTCTGCAACTTCAAAGACAAGCTTGATTCACTCTGTGACAGCTCACAGACAATTCAAGAGCAGCTGTTTTCATATGGGAACACTGCCCAGTTCTGCTGGAGGTAGCGGGTTGGAAGAGGTTAAAGAAGATAAATGTAAAACAAAATAAAATAAAAAATTAGGCCAGGAGGCATTTCTGGAATCTCAACAAGGCTAGACAGACCCAAGATATTGAAAAAACAGTTTCAATTCTAGAAAACCATGAACATTCAATGAATTGTTTAAAAACAAATGAAAAACTTCAATCTAAATTGTCTCCTGAAACTACTTTCAGTCAAAATGTTGTGTTCAGGAGTGATACAGAGGTGGAGATGGGTAGGACAAGGGTTCCAGATAAGGTGAAAAAGTAGAACAGCAGCACATGAATGAAGCTGAGCATTCCCAGTGCACCTTCCTTGGATAAGATAAACAAGTATGTCAAATATAACACAAAACCACTGGTTAGTAGCCCATTCCATTTTAGTTCCCAACCCAGGTCACTGGAGCAGCTAATGCTGAGAAGAATCCCCGAGGAATAACACATAAGAAACATGAAAAAAGTGTGGACCTTTACTATGACATCCAGTAAAAGGGGAGTGAATGGAGCTAAACCAGTGGACTAAACCAGTTCACTGCTGACTGCAGTAAAATAATTGTTTTCATTCCTGAACCTCTCCACTAAAATGGTTTATAACTTTTTAAAGTCCCTTTTTCAGTAAATTTTCATGTTTATTTTTTAAGTGTGGTGATTAAGAAATTAATACAATTGAATACTAAATTAAATATATTTATTTTAAATATATCAAAACACTTTTTCCATTTAAAAATTTTCACTGCAGATGTCAGAAACAGGAAACATTTTCATGGTTTCTTAGAGCCAATAACAGCACCTGTCCTCTAAATTCAATCATAGACCAAGTATCTCAGAATTAAATAGCAAAATAAATAGACAGTGGCTGTAGGCTATTATACACAGCAAGTAGAAGACTGTTCTTGTCTGTGTATTGAATTTCAGTATCCATGAATTATGCTTAATAGCAGGTGTATTCTACAACTGAGAAGCACAGCTACAAAGAACGCTGCATATCCTAACATTTTATGATTACTGGGATAAATGCCCGTAGATCTTGGTAATCTAATATTAAGAACCTTTATGTGCATAACTTCTGTCATTTCCCATGTCATGATTCATTATCCTTACCACACAATAGACAGACCGAAAGGACTGACCCAGTCAAAGTCTACTAGCTCTTCCCAGGCTGCCTGCAAGAACTGGGATTACAAAATATTCCTCTACAGAAAAAAAAAAATATCCAGAAGACTTGGGTGGGAGGGATCTGCTGTGAATAAATCGGAAGAGATCAATGTACTTTCACATACTGTGAATGTATCCATTTTCATTCTGCTTTATTCCTGGGTTGTTTTGGTAGAAAGTGTCATACAAATAAAATTTTAATTTTCACTTAAAATAAAATAAAAAGCTAAAAATCATTGTGGTATATTGATCACATGCAGTGCAGACACTTTAGGTCTGCCAGTGTGAGTAGTCTCACGAAGAATGAACTGCTTTACGGACCAAAACTACTTTGTGTGCATTATCAAGTAATTGCAGTAGCTCGTTCTAAACCTGGGAATTACATTTCCCAAATATTCCAGGTCACTATGCCTTTGGTTTTAGAATTTTATTCAGCTCAGGCACACTATTATCTCATAAAAATGCAGCGCCCCTAAGCTATCGATATTTATGTAGGTTAGTTATCTTGCTAACAAAAATAATTGCACTCTTACTTACTCACAGGAGACTGTACGTACCTGTTCTCACCCAGGAAGATTTCATCAACTGAGACACATTCAGCTTAGGATAATGAAAGGCTGAGGGAAAAACAGAACGGAGGAAAAACATCAGTAGGAACAGTATTCTCAACAACATACACAAAAGAAAAGCCTCCACTTCATAATTTATACCGTCAGTAAGCATCTTATTTACACAGATGTAGTACCAGTCCTGGGGCTATGAAGATACGACAGGAAGGAAAATGCCCCAAACATACACTCCCCATTTCATCTCTGAACAAAAAGCAGCTAACTGAAGCAGTCAGATTTATTACCTGAAAGATTTCAAGCTGCTGTACCGAGGTCATTGCTTCTAGAAACGTAAAAGCTCACTGTCTGAATTGGGAATCTGACTGGGCTAGCTGCAGGATCAGACTTTTGGTCAAAGGGCAATGAGGTAACTCATGAGTGTCTCAGAATGAAAATAAGACCCTCTGTGAGGCAGAAACACTGAATGTAAAGCAGAAGACTAAATATATCTGTGTTACAGACTTGTGCAGGGGAAAACATAAAAAAACACCACTTGATTTTTTTTTAATTTTTATTTTTACCAAAAAAATCACAAATAAATGCATGTAGAAACACTGCTGTAGACAAATCTCACTGCTTTGTTTGGCTTGGTGGCTCCAATCTTTCTTAATTTCTCATTTCTTTTTCAAAAAAGCTCTGCTCCAGAGAGAAATCTTTGCTCCTGTGAAGTAAATAAAGTTCAGTTCTACTGACTTCAGTAGGGATAAGATTTTTCACAAAAATTCCACTGGAGAGCACTAAAGACATGTTGGGAAATACATGAATATGGGGGCTGGGACAAGTTTCCTCAAAGGAAGTCTTAAGTTTCACTTTGGCAATCAGGAGGAGAAATAGTCTTAGCTTTCTCAAAATATTTTATCCAGATGCAGTTTGCTAAGGATTATACAAAGGTTAATTTTTAAATCATTTCATGACAGAAAGAATGCAGGACATTGCAATCAAATGACCTGGTCCATGATAGATCAATTTAGTCTTCTCTTCAGTTGTAGATTAGTTTGCCACTATTGCATGTTTCAGAGAAACAGAAAATTATCATTTTTCTACTATAAGTATGCAATAGTTTGTAGAGTAGCTGAAAGCTACACAGGTAGTCAGCATACCTTAAAAGTGATTCTTTTGCTCCTGCCTTAAAAAACATGTAAGTTTAAGGGACAAAAGAATCCCTGGTTATGTTGTACCTTTTATTTTCATAGATTTATAAATAGTCCTATAGGGGGAAAAAAAAAAAAAAAAGAGAAGAAAATTTGGTTATTTCACCTTTATTTCAATAATGGCACCATTAGCTTCGAGAGAATGACCTAGGAGGTACTTTGTGAGTTACTAATCTGAAGGATATCAGAATACAGTCCTTTCCTGTGAACAGAAAACATTGGCCTCTACACACTGACCAGGATGCATCAAATTTCCAAAAGTCTCAGATGCACAAAAAGCACCACACAGTCCCTTTAAACAAACACATTTATTTTTGGCATCCTACTACAAGATTCCCCTGATTGTAGCTTTTAGATTGGAGTTCTATTTACTCTGGTCATGCAATTGTTTACTTCAGTTTAGATATACAACCTGAACAAAAAAGCATAAACTGAACTGCATCTGTTGTCTTCCAAAGCATGGGAAGAGCAAGATAAGAAAATCAAAAATGTTCCAATGGCCATAAAGCTTTGAACTGCTAACAGTTGTGAGATTTTTTTCCTCTTTTAAACCAATATCGTGTTTTGCCTGAATATTTAATGTGCTCTTCACACTTTCTCTAATTAGCACTTGAAAATTATTTAATTCATGCAAATTGCTGGATGACTATTCACTTAATCTTTTCATGGAATTAATGAAATTTAAAAATAAAACAACTTGAGCAGGAAATCTTGAAACTGAAAAGGAAGATGTGCCATGATCACTGGTAACTCAGGCTGGGTTCTAAAACCTGACAAATAATAATTGAAATTATGGACACTTCTACAACTGAGGTCATGCTCAGAAGTCAGAAAATCCAGGCTCCAACTCTTACTCCCCAGGTCTTAAGTGTCTCACGAACACACGTATGTCCAGATCTTTAGTTCAACTGGAGTCTCAGCACTGCAGCAAGATCGTATTTTCAAGATTCCTAATGTACCCTGGAACTAACAATTAAAACCAGCACTGCTCAATTATTATTCTGAAGGGGAAACTGAATAGACAAAATGCAATCATTAGTTAGATGGCAGCTGGTCTGCTAAGGACTACAGATACATTAAAAAAATAGATTCAAGTATCATAGACATATCATAAGAACATGCAGCCCTGAAGCACCGTAACAGCATTGATTCGATGCTGACTGAAAAGGCAAAGGGTCACCCAGTCATCCTTAAACCTCTTGACAGCAACCTGAAGCACAACACTCAGGCAAAACGGCCTTCATCAGATGCTCCAACAAGGACTCTCTGACCCTCTCATACAGAGATGTGTGGGACCACGCAGCATAGGACTGGTACCATTTTGATTGTTCTTATTTCAATAAATGGAGAAACATGAATAGACAGCATGGAGGGAATGCAATGAGAAATGCATCAGAATGAAAAAGCATCAATGGAAGAAACAAGATTCCATGCAAATCCCATGGGCTGTGGGCAATAGTAACCCACCACTATCTGTTATAAGTCTGATCTGACATCCCATTAGAAGAAGATTGACAAATATTTCTGCAGTCTTCAGACTCTGCCATATGATTATATATTATCCTCTTGGCCTTGCAGCTTCTCCAAGATATCTAAACCAGATGCCACTCACCAAAGTGCTACTTATGGCACCAAAAAAACCCTGCAAGTTCCATGGCAACTCCTTTTAGTCACTATAAAACCAAAGGGATATATTTGGGGTCAATTCATGAAGGTTACTATTCCTAATCCAATCCACAGGTAGCCCTTGCTGTTGTCAGAGAAATCCTGTAGCCATAAACAGATACCAAATATATTCTTTCATGTTATTTTTAATGAACTAGCACCCAAAAAAAATGCGACTAGAGTTGTTTTTCTTTCTGCTGACACACAGTTCATGACCATATAACCAGTTCACAATCTAAAATGTGAGCTGTAAGGTGGACGATGCAAAATAAGTATGTTGGAAGGTGTAAACTGAACATTCAAATATAAGCATGTTGCTGAAGTCATGTAGAAGTCTGGGGGGGAAAGAAAGAAGCCTGGAAGTTTCCAGGCTTGGCCACTGCAGCATCCCTATTCCTGCACAGAACAGTGCATTCTGCCAAACTAACAACTTTCACTACTGACCCTGGCTCTAAACAAGTGGAAAGAAGCTGACAAAAAAATAAAAATCCTGTTAACTATGTACTGCACAAGGGCAACCCACACAGTTAAAAGTATAAGCAGCACATACGAGTTATGTGAAAGCAAAAAAAAAAAGCAAACAACAGGGAAAGGATTACAGGTGAAAGAATTTGAAATGAACAAGCGCTAAGGAGCAAACACATTCCTTCAAACAAAGGTCATCTCTGGGATATTTATGGCAAGGTCTCACTTCACTTAACAGTGTTGAGATCCAATAATATTATACAGGAAGCATTTCCTTAGTATGAATCAACTTCAGCTCCCTGACAGCTCGGCTCACCTACACATCATTTCTTTTTCTTCAGGTGCAGACTATAAGACTTACAAAATCATACAGAGCCCTCCAGGGGAAAAAGTCATCACCATGGTTAATGGTGATGGTTAACCATTAGCATGCCTGACAACTAAAGCATAAATGGCATAGAACAGGGACATGGAAAATTGCATATTTACATATAAACACATATGTAAATTGTTTATATGTAAATATTCAAAATTCCCCCCAAAACTGACACTGAAAAGCAGAGGGTTGCATATTAATTTGCACAGAGCAAAGCAGCTACCTAAGCAAGATCTTCACAACACCTTCCCAGCTACAGCTGCTCTGTAGACTAAGGGAAAGCACAAATACAGAGAGTTCAGGGCCCAGGAAATAAAAACTTTTAGGCATCTTCCTGCCAAAGAAGCTTGTAGGATCTAGCTGTTGGTCATCTTCAACAGACTGATGAATAATGTGTCTCAAGAAGGATCTGCCCAATGCTGCTGAGACTTTGGACATGATTTCTGGCTCTGAATACTGAGGATTTAAAATCCTTTGGCTCAAAATACAGTCACAGCAACACTGCAATAAAACTGTAGAAACAGTTAAAAATAACTGAGTGTGGTTGCCTCTCTTATAAAAGCATATGAGCTACATTCATTATTGTGCTTGCTGACAGACTCACTCATAGCTCTAACAAGCTGAAAAACTGCATTCCCACTTTGTTGGCTTAGCGAATGGCACCATGGCTGGTATTCCAAACCAGTGACTACAAAGGCACTAAAGCACTGTTGAGTTGAGACCAAACTAGACAAGTTCAAATCAAAACGAGCTGTCCTGCAGTGGGCTTGATCTACAGTAAATTTGAATTCCTCTAGCAACAAGCAAGTCAAGTGCTGACAATATGCTGCTCCATTTAGGGCATCGTCTCCACCCAATCCTTGTTTTCCACATGGCAAACTTTGGCAAGATCTCATAATTCTTAAAAATTCTGAATTACTAAATTGGAATTTATTTATTTGAATTTGATTTATTACTTGTACTTTATTTTATTTCTATTAATGCAACATTAAATGTTCTGAAAATTCAGTCTAGACAAATTCGAAGGCCCATGCCAGCAGTTCAGTGGGGTCATTGAAGGCAAGGGATTATACATGACTTGTTTAGCTGCCATCACCCCCACTACTGGGGATGTACACCAAAGAAACAGCATTTTTCAAGATTCCAGATAGAAAAATCTGGGAATACAGCCCTAATGAGTAACTCTGCTTTCTTACACTAAGGATCTGCTTGAGGACTTGAGGTCTGGTATTGCTTGGGAGATTTGGTGGATTTCAGGGAAGGAAGAATAATTTTGTATTTGAAGTCTGAAGGCCTGTGCTGGAATTTGCTGGAATGAAGTTACCACACTGTTGGCATACTTGTTTAAAATCACCAGCAGGAATAAAGAAAGAATTCCTGAAGCTTCAGAAACAAAGTTATTTCTATAACTCATCCACAGGCTTAGACATGCCATGGTACCGATGGAGGCTAAATGAGCCAAGCCACAACAGGCAACATCTACGTAACTTTACTGCAAATTGTCAGAGTAGTCAGGAAAAAAAGAGAAATTAGAATGGGACCTTTTTCCAAAGACACTGCTTGACCTCTTCATTCATTCTGCTTTACATGGCATCCTCATTAACATGTGAGCTGTCACAGAGCTCCACCTGCATTGGCCACAACTCAGCCCCACTGGCCAGGCACTTATAAGCACACAGGTAATACAGGGAGAGATCCTGCTATGAGCACTAAATTGCCTTCAAGTTTCTTAAGTACCATCAGGAAAGGAAAATAAGGAGAACAGTGGACATGCACATTTAATAGCAATGTTTTTCCCCTATGATCAGCCTGTCTTTCAGGTTACAACAGCTTTGACAGAAATTGTTATCATTTAATTACACTGTAGCTCCATTGCACAATTCAGAAGGTGGATTCTCAGCAAGGGGCAGCTTGCAAATTCACTACAAGTTATCACTACGGAATATGTGGACAAAATTAAAACTGTAGGGCCTGATGTGTGTATATCACAGGAAAGAAAAAGCCCCATGACACTGAAAATAATACCCAAGATGAAATCAGTAAACTTTAGGACAAAGGTGCAAAAGACATGATGTAAGAAGAGGTGTCTTTCAAACAATCAAGGCAAGAGCAATATTAAATTTTAATTCAATGAGAGATAAAGACAACAGCCTGCACTTTGAGAAATTCTGCAGCCTCACAGGGACCAAAAGAAATTATAGTCATCTATAGAAAAGGATCCTCAAGACTTTTGGTCCTGGCTCAATTAAATACAGCTCACGTTGCACAGGTACAGTCTATATGAGAGCGATTTGGAGAGCAGAAATAATTAAAAGAAATGAAGCAACCACATGTTACACTGTGTCAGAAGCTATGCACCTATATAGCTCACAGAAATAACTCTGATAATTAAAACTCTGCACCGGAAAGTCCAGTGACATAGGAGAAACTGGGAATTACTGGACTGGGGTAACTAACACCAGCCACCAGGAAAAGTAAGTACTGTTCTCTCATGATATTGCTTCATGAGATATTTCTGTCATGAACCATCCATTAGTGTACAAGGATAAATCTTGAGTTTAGAAACTTAGCTTAATTTCACAGACTGAGGTAATCTGAAAAATCTAACCAAACAAGTTGTTAAGGCTGAGTGTCAAGAAAACTGCCAGGCAGGCCATTCCCATTAGTCCATGGTTAGGATGGCCACAGTCTGGAAAACTGCACAGTTAAGTGCAACACAAAAGCCCAAGGTAGCAGTACAGTGCTGAAAAGCAGCTAAGGCCCCTCTAGACGTATCCACAGGCACACACCTTGGGTAACATTTCCCAGCATTATGAATCAAAGTGACTTTTTTTTTTAATCTGGATTAAGACCAGAGAAAATGAAGCCAGTTAAACACAACCGGCCCACTGCAGAAGGAAAGGTTGATAACAAAAGCAACAAGATATGCAGTATGTGAGAAGAGAGAGGCATGTATTTGCTCTGCAGAATTCAAGATGCAAGTCAGGCACTTGATGCTGCATTACCACCTATGCACAAAATTACTTTACAACTGTAGAGAGGAAAAAATACCAGAAAAAGTATTTTGCAGTCTTGGCAAACAGCAAGTACTCACGTTCAGCAATTTGCTGCACAGGAAAGCCCAGGTAGAAGCTGAATTCCACCACAGACAAGTTTCTTAGCTGCTCACTGACTTCAGATCCATTTAGAAAACCATATCTATCTCGGACAGCAAAAACAATGCTCACAGGGCCTTGCCGAAATGCTACCCCAGGCCTGCTCAGAGTTATATTCAGTATCTGAAAAGATTGAAGCACAGTCAGCAAAATCAAATCACTAGCATTTCCTTGACAGTCTTGGTGGTTTGTTTTTTTTCCTAATATGAAGGGAGAGGGCAGTCACATCAAAACAGAGGAATATCTATCTATTCCAGGCTGTTTCAGCCTGCTGACTCTCAGAAGCGGCAAAGTTACATGTGAATTCCTCTTCTGAGAGTTATCCTTTCAGGTCAATCATAATCCAGAATGATCTGAAAGCTACAGTCCAGAAAATTACAAAAAAACCACCCAGAGAGTAAGTAAAATAAATATACCAATAAAGAAACCTTAGATGACTATCAAACTGCATGGAACAGAGAGGAAGAGACCATGGTGAAGAAACACTGTGGAAATGGATGTTCTCTTGATCAAAACCTCCTGCACCATGCACACCCAGGCCCTGCAACTGGTCAGAAGCCTTATTTTGGCAGCAATGTACACACCAATTGTATTAATGTAGACGAGCCTCTTCCAGACAGAAAGGAAGTATTTGAAATAAAAATTGGTTAAGCTGATAATCCAAGAAACTGAGAGACAGAACGATCCAGTCACATTGTGTCATTCAGTTGGACAGTTCTGAGCACTTTACTATGTGCACTATGTAGTACTTCAGGTACTAAAAAGTTTATGTCATGTTTCCCCCAATGATTTATTTATTTTAGGATACCACAGATGGGCATTTATGATGCCAGTTCAATAACATGATACAATTTTTACCAACTTCAGTATTGCAACAAAGCTAGATGAAATTGAAGAATTCAGACAGAACCACAGAATGTGAGAAGAAGAGGGAGTTAGTCCCATTAAGCTGAATTACTGACTTCCCAGGGAGTTTCAAGCTCTGCTATGTGATTCAGTAACCAGCACACAGTAACCAGGACACGATACACCAGTAACCAGGACACAATGCTCTTCGTATGTGACGTTCCAGTAGCAGCTGTCATGGACAGTATATACTGCTGTAAGCATTTCTAGACCTCAGAAGCAACTAGCAAGTTTGCTCCCATAACAGCAGAGTGCGTATTACTCCCGTGTTCACCAACAGGATCCCCTAAGTGGCAATGAGACCTGAAAGTTGTCTTCCAACAAAAATTTTCTAACCACACCCCTGTAATAGTAAAGTCTGATAAGAACTACTTTGATAAGGGTTGAGGCAGCCTTTATATTAAAGGGTATAAACCCTATTATATTAAATAATGTATTTAGATATAAATCATCATCTTGGATTTTTTTTTTTTTCAGAAGTTTGAAACCAGAGGGATATGTGATGCCATATTATTTTGTAGGGGAAAAAAATCCTGACTTCATAACAAAGCCTCATAGTTCTATACGATCTAGATTGCAAGTGGTAGCCAGTGAAAACCTAACTCATTTTATTTGATGGATTAAACACAGGACAAACAAAGGTATGGGGGAAAAAGACATAAACCATAGTAATTTTCTTACCTGCACAGTGAAGTTGTAGAATTCCTGGTGTTTGCTCACCTCCCTGAATGCGGTTGCCAACCCTTTCTCAATACGCTGGCTAAAGTTGCAGAGCCCAACATCCACATTCTGAGGCACAAACTGAAGGACTGAAGGCAAAGAGTACACGTTACTCCTGCAGGCAAGTAGTACCACGAGAAAGAGCTAAATGAGCAAGAGAATCCACAGGGCTATCACTTTTTCATGGAATTCAGGAGATACTCAGTAAAACGGGGTAGAAATACATTTTGTGTTAGTGCAGTAAATTCTCTACTCATTAGTATCTGTTGCAACAGTGGATTACTAAAAGATATGAAAGGCATAATAGTCACTTTTTCCTCTTGTATTCTGAAAGACCCTCACTACAACATGTGGCTATTTTACATGACTCAAACACTGTATCAGGCACACTGAAATCCTTACTGCCAACAGGTCAATGAAAATCTTAAGGAAAAAAGCAACAAATCTCTTTTTCTTATAGACTGAAAACAGTATTGAGCTTGTCTAAAAGATCACATATTGGGTCCATTAATACACATTAGTATCAGTAACACTTTCAAAACACTTAATTAGCAAACAATCTTTTAAATCCTGGTACATACCTTAATAGTCTTTCACAGGAGAAAAAAAGCTAGCACAGGAGAGAGAGTTGAGTGTCTATCTATAAAGCCATGTTAAGCAGCAACAACTAAAGATGATTAGGGGACTAGAAAATCTCACTGATAAGAAAAGGCTGAGGGAGTAGTCTCTTTATAGTCTCGAGAAGACTGAGGACAGGATCTCATCAATACTTATAAATACTTAAACAGTGTGTGTCAGGATGGTGGGACCAGTCTTTTTTCAGTGCTGCCCAGTAACAGGACAAGAGGTAATGGACACAAACTTGAACATAGGAAGTCCCATCTAAACATGAAGAAAAAATTCTTTACTGTGAGGGTGACAGCACTGGAACAGGCTGCCCAGAGAGGCGGTGGAGTCTCCATCTCTGGAAAGATTCAAAACCCACCTGGACCTCTTCCTGTGCAACCTTCTCTAGGTGAACCTGCCTTGGCAGGGAGGTTGGACTTAATGATTTCCAGAGGTCCCTTCCAGCCCCTATTATTCTGTAAAGAAGTGATGTCTTACATAGTTACTAATAGAGCAGAAACAGCATATGGAACTACCTGAACAAAAGCATCGTGCTTGACATTCATTAACACTCTGCCTATATGCTCAATCCTTGTTACTTCCTCCTTATGCAGTCAACCAACAAGACAGGTGGTTTTGTTATACAAACAGTGCCTGAAGATTTTAAAACGATAGCACTGACTCTCAAGACTCAGTCTTACTAGCAGACTTCATAGAAATTGCTGCCATACAGCAGCTATGGAAAGCTGAGTAAGACGTGAGCAATCCTCCTGTTCACATTGTACACGAGCAATTAGTTCTCCTGATAACCAGTTCTCCTACACTATGAGAATTCTAGGAAGTATCCTTTTAAGGCAAATGTAATTTGAAACTTGTCTCAAGTATTATAAACCAGCTGCACTGTGATTTTATGAGTAGATGTTTCACATCTTTCACATCACAGGAGTTTGGGGTTTTTTTCCCCTCTTCACAGCATTCACAGCAGCAGAACACAGGGTTTTAACTCGACCTTGCATACTTAGTCATATGAGAAGTGTGAGTCAACCCAAGACTACATCTCCTCTTGGTGTCAGAAAGAACTCACCTGTCTGAACTTGGAATCTGTTATCTGGTACAGTGAAAAAAGGATGCAGTGAGAGGATCATGGGGGCCTCACCACGAAGAAGACTGCTGTTCACAAGCACATTTATGACAGCTACTGCCGTGTAAATGAAAGGCCCTGATGTCACCAAGAAAGCAAATTTGGGGGAAATTTTATAAACCTAAAAAAAAAAATTAAAGAAAAAATATTCAGTGTGAAATTTGTCAGTACTTCAGACATACACAGGCTCACACATTTCAAAGCCACATCATCAAGAGGTAGAAAAATGCAGTCTTTATTTTTTCAAAGAGGAAGCAGAAGCACAAAGACACTGACAGTGCTGTGCCTTGCAGCCTCTGCTTCAGTGCAGCAGAGGCAACTCCACTTTGCTAGATGCACCTACTAGAAGCTCTTCAGCACACGTCACCAATCTCAACACTTCTTGATTTATCGCATACCAGCATAGTAGCACTCACCCTCACTTACGTTCCCCTGGAGTACACAAGAATTCCCACACAAAATTACTGTTTGCTTACTGAACTACTTCCACAGCTTCTGCATTTGAACCATATACTGCATAGAAAACACATTCCATAGCACTCACACATGATATGCAAGGAACAAAATACACATAACCTGTGTTTTATGCATGTAATTTTCACAGCCAATAACACTTCTATTTGCTTATTTCAGCACTGTTACCACAATTACATTTTTTTTCTCTTCCAGTTCATCTCCTGATTTTGTATCTTCTTAAAAACCCTGAAAAGCCTTAGTCATCATGTAAAATAAATGAGATTGGAAGTTACATATAAACTGAATGTTTCCAAGCAGACACTCTTAAATACCATTTCTCTGTCACATATGGAAGAACAAACTGAAGGCTTTTGTTAATTTAAACATATTGCAGAATCTTCTCTCCTTCAGAGAAACTGTCTCAGTGTCAAGGACACCTATTTCCCCAGCATATTTTTTCTCCTCTTTGTTTTACTCCCCCACTTCGCTTTACTTGCCCAAGGCAGTCACACTAAAATATTTTGAGATGGCCTCACGAACAAATAATCTAAACCAGAGTCTCAAAGGTTCTGATAAATTTGCAACTCTTGGATGAAGAGATGCTAGCACCTTGCAGGTTTTCTGCTGGTGAAGGGATATGTTAGATATTCTCAACTTCAAGAGTGGCCTTATAGAAAAGCACAGTGCTACCTAAACCGTGAGCTGTACATTCTTAACCGATATTTCTGCAACAGTGTAAAGTGGTGGTGTTTAGATGAGCCAGTAAGCAGCTCTCTCCCATCCTCTAAAAACCATACATTTTAAAGAGATCATCTTCACCCCAAAAAACTATATCAAGTAGCAGAAGAAAAAAAAAATCTGCTGCTCATTATTCCTTTCTTCCTTCTTAGTTCACAAATATTTCATCTAGCTTTTATTCATCTAGCTTTTATTTTAAATGGTTTTAGACCTAACAGAACTCAAATCTGCTTGATATGAATATTATGCACAGCTCTTTTCAGTTCCTCTTATCTAGAATTTTATCCTTTTATCTTAGGATGAAATGAGCTCTGCAGCTTCAGTTTGTCAAATGGAAACTTGTCCATTATAATGGGCAAGACACGCCGAAAGAAAGTTGCCCATTACTTGCAAAGATGACTCCTTAAAAGACACAAAAAAGACAAATTAGAATCACAAATCTAAGTAACAATATGCTGGCGATTTCTAAAGCAGTATATGCTGAGGAAGAGGAAGCCTAGCGCAGCCAGCATATACGTATGCACTAGATTTAGGTATTTCTGGTAAGAAAGCAAGTCTCTGATAATTAACTCAGTTGTCTCCACCTCTGGCCTGTTGCAGTGCACCACAGATGAAGCAAAAGCAGCTTACCCTGAACACTCTCCTGGAATTTTGAATCACCTTTTTCATCTTAACAACAATCTTTCTGTTTTGGGCTTCACTGCAACAGAAGTGCAACACGAACTCCAGAAAAATGGAAATTTAAAAACCTCACATTTTTAAGTGTAGTTTTGTGGTAGGTAGATCAGAAGCACTATGAGTCAAAACGATAGCTATTTCTGCTGGAGATATTGCAGCATTGTCTAGAGTTAGCTCTCCACAACCTAACTGAGATGACAGAATAACATAGCCATGTCAGCATGATGCTGTCTACAAGGTAATTCACAGAGAAGTTGTTCAGGACAGATAAGCATAGATCGTGACTCGTGATTCACAAATGAGAATAGCTCCTCCAGGTACATTCACAAACCCATCCATCCAACCAACACTCTCCTGGAGGTTTTACCTCTACTGCCAGGACAGTCAGATGCTAACAAATTGGCTAGCTGAACCACCACATTTAGAGCGATACCTATTAAGCAAGCAAGCACAAATTTCTTCTATTAAACAAGTACAAATATCCTATCTTAACACTTTAGGCCAGAAAGCTAGAGAATCATGAAAAAAAAAAAAAATCCATGTGCACTTTGGAGACATTCCCACAGCAAAGGCAGAAAGCTTTAGTAGGAGCAGAGTACCCTTATACTCCCCCAAATCAGGCTATCCCTTCTCCATCGTGTGATGGTTAATCCAACTCTGCTCTTTCCAGGATACAGCCTATCTCATTCCAAACTACCCTGACAAGAGAGACAGCTTTTGGTACAGAAGGTTTTCAAATCTCAGTTTACTAGAGGCTCTAAGATTATTTGGAGAAACATCACTGTATACTTACTCTGACCCTTAGGACATTCTGTAAGCATGTGCTGATGCTCACTGTCCACAAAAACACCTGATTAGATGCACGTTTTGCATCTAACCCACCCCTACACTCCACTGTATTATGCTGTGTAAACACCTGGCAGAAAGCATAAAACCCATTTCCTCACCACTCCCTTAATAAGCATCCTGTAAAGAGCCTACAGAGAGCATTTAAATTCCTGAAGATGAGCTACAAAGGCTCACAGGTCTTAAAAATGAAACAAAGCTTCCTCTTCTATACACATTAGGGTCCTAAGGTAACAATTTCCTCACCGTTTTTTCACACCTAAATGGTACCAGCCAGCATTTCCACAGCAGTGAGAGGCGATGACACCAGCACAAGTCCACAAGGTGGCATCTTTGACAGAAGTATTTAACTGCCTGACAAGGAACCGATCTCCTTCCTTTGAAGGCAGTTTACCGATTTGGGATTGCAGAAACCAGTACACTAAGGACAGGCCCCAACCCCCACATTAAATACATCCAAGTGGTTGAAGTGTACATCATACTGCATGACAAAATTTCCGAGCACAAATGAGGCTGGTAAAAAGCTTTTTTTTCCTGTTGGCATGAACTTAATGGCACCAGGGGTCCCAGCAGTGAGTCACTGCCAACACAATTTTATTTCATACCCCAGTGCAACAAAGCTAAATCAAGGGAGCACTGTATAACAGATCCTACCCAAGTGTCATAAGGTTTACATTACAGAAAGTTGACAAAAATGACTCTTATTCAAACAATAGGGTCTCATTCTTTTGCAGATGCAATACATTGAGACCAACTGGAAAGAAAGTACTTGAAAATTTTAGGTTATTCTCATTTTGCTGTAAGGACTTTTGCTAGGAAAAAAATGACAGCAGTTTTTTTCATTAGGCAGGATGCAGGCCTGCCTCCTTTTATTTCCAATTCAACAATTCAGAATGTTTGAAATAATAATAAAGCAGCAGAGATCCAAGTTTCAATTAAAAAAAGTTGGGGAAAAAAAAAAGTGGTTTAATTCTTCCAGTGTTAAACTTCACTTGTACTTAAAGCGAGCAGCAGTTATATCCATTGTTGCCATGGATTTTATTTTTAAAGCATAGCTTACCAACAAGTTATATTTAACAGGACTGTCTTCTGATTTACTGTGTGTTACATCCCAGGAGGGGAACATCTGTGAGCAGTAGTAGCAGACACAGTAAAAAAGCAGCTTAAAGAAGTGCTCTGCTTTACCGTAATTTGCCAATGTACACACAGTTCCTGAGTACTCCCAACTAACAAAAGGGAGGTCGGTTTGATTAATTAAGTTTATCAAGATAGAAAAAAATCTGTTTAGAAGTTTACATTACATCACCACTCAACATACTGATATGATAGATGGTTCTGTTTTATAAAAATAACAGCTTTGTTAATAAACCACTGTTGGGAGGGAAAGAGATTTGCTAGTGATTATTTTTAAATAATCACTAAAAACCCATAGACAAGACCCATAGACAAGACATCACATAGACAAGACCCATAGACATCACAAAAAACATATATGATAGCACCATTCTACCATAATAAACATAACAGATTCCACAGAGACTTCTTCTCCTTTTGATAAAAGAACTTGCAAAGAATGAAGCCAGACTAACTGCATTATTTATAAAAAGTTACTTCTGAGAAGCCTTAGGGACAAAAATATCCTATTGAGACCTTTACAAGGCAGTGGTGGGCATAAAAGGAAGAAGTTTAAAGGGCAAAAATATAAAGAAACACAATATCAAATGTTTGCTCCAATCAACATTCAAATGCTTAGCAAGAAATTTTGTCTTACTGCTGTTACTATTAAGAAGGTAAATGCTTTCACATTATTGAGGCATATAAGGTCACTGAAAATTAGTGTAGCTCTACCATCATGACCTTTCGACTTCTACTTGACTATGCCAGTTTGCACAATCTGAAGGTATAATTCACAAATCAGAAGAAAAATACCTTTTTGCAAAAAACAACCCAAGAAGCTTACAGGCAGGTATTGCTAAAAGGACCTAAGCTAAACTGTAGTGGCAGCTCACTGTGTCTGAAGTTCATACTGCTCCTATCCTACGTAGCAGAGTATCAAACTAATTCTCAAACATCAGACAGGAGTTGTTTAATTACTGATTAAACTGATTATGGCAGGAGCTCTCAAAACACTGTTTCCCCACACAGATCGGCAAGCAGAAGTTAAAGGCACCAAGGGATTATGTGCACAAAGAAATGAAGTTACATTCAACAATCAAAAAGCTACTTGAATTAACTTTGTAATGAAAACAGGATCATAGACTTGAAAAAGTAAGATACTGTGGTGCTGGCCTATCATAACTGGATGAATGCAGACATGAAAAACTGCAACTGCAGCTGAACCTGCACATACAACAGTAACTCCATTAAACCATTTAACTTTGTCCTCAGTGTTGAATTATGGGATTATACAACAAAGGTGCCCTCAAACTACAGTCTTTTCCACTCATACAGCTTGAGACAGAGACTTTAAATGTCATCGCAATGAGACCATCACAAAAAACACCAAAAAAAAAATCAACAGAGTAGAGCAATTCCTAGTCCTATGAGTAGGGAAAGGACAGGAGTCACACCTATTTAAAGGCTTATAAATAACACTGCACACCTGACTTTTTTTTCCCTGCCTTTTTCATGTGCCAAATCCGGCATTCGGGATTCCACCACTTTCCCTGCAAATGCTGATGGCCTTAATTAAAACGTAAAAGAGCACAAGGCCATGCACAAGGTTTTGTTTTGTTGCAGGTACTATGTAATCAGCTAGCAGGAGAAACAAAACTTATTAACAGGTATTTCAAAAGGTAAAAGCTTTTCATTTCTGTTTCAATTCTCCAGCCAAAGGAGGTGAGCAGTAGAAGCTGGACACTCACTACTTGCTCGCCTCTAGCAAAACCAAGAAAGGTCTGTTCTAGAAGATGATATATTCTGTAAGTAAAAAAAGCTGATGTCATATTCACATTTAAAAGAAAAAACAACTATTCAAAAACCACATGACTAATGCTTGTTAGAATGAACCTCTCTCTAATGTAGTACCACATGGGTTGGTTGTAAGTCACTGTCTGAGCTTGTGAACTAAAAGCACCATTGCATTTTATTGCTCAAAGAGTATTTGTATACACTTCATCCCACTTACCTCTAGCTCTACTGATCGCCTGAACTGAACTCTCAGTACTTCTCTGATGGATTCACTGACATTTTGTAGAACAGCTCTTCGGGCCAGCACTGGAAATTAATGTCAGTCAGTTAACACATTTTAACTTGGGCTTTGCTTCAAAGTTGCATTTTCAATTGTGAAAGGCATGAGAAAGCAGGCAATGAAATCAACTGCATCAAAAAGATAAGGTAATGGACAAGGAAACAGGTAAAGGCGTGACTGTACCCAAAAAAGTGACTGTGCATAGAGTTTAAGGAACTCCAGGTTTATTTTCTCTCTCTTGTTTTGTTTTTCCATATCTAATGTCTTCAGGCACTGTAGGAAAATAATCTTCTAAAGAGCCACCGAGGCATTCAAGTCGGATCAAAAAGCCACAGCACATTCAGTCTGACCTGTGCACAACGAGCCTGCTGTCATAAGGCAGTTAAAAGTTTTGTAGGCAATGTATGAAATGCAGATGAGGTCAGAAAAAAGCCACAGAAACTATGCATCTACTTTTCTCTTAAATAAAAAATAAACAATTGTGACATTCATTACTGAAAGGGAGTAAGGAACTGCTTTAAATACTCCGTATCTCCATGGATGTCATGTCTGTTACAGTCACACTTGAGCCTGTGACTATGGTCAAGGAAACAACTGAAGTATCATGTTGTCACCCTGCATTTACTTTCCATCAGTAACTTGCCTACAAAACTACTCAAATTACAGGTTCAAAAAATCCAGTAATTTTCCTCAGCAGCAGCACAGCCAGCTCACCTTTGTATCTGGAGGATGAGACTCTGCTCACTCGGCTTTACATATTGGAAGTAAATCTTAAGGGAAAAATCTGTCGCTTACCACAGAATGTGCAGCACTTCTGCAGCTGCTCTGGGTTAGTTCACTGGTATTGTTTTGTTAATAAGCTAGGGAGAGGCAGAAAAACAGCAAAAAAGCCAACAGATGCTGAGAGATCTAATTTTGAAACAGACAAAGGTCACTTTTTCTGGTTACAAACACACCAAACCCAACTGAAGTAAGTATGGGAAGAGGGAAAAATACAAACAGAAGCTAGTAGGGGAAAGTTATTAAAATGGTAACGAAACTCAAACATATTTTAAACCAACTCTCCTCTTTCATATGACATTACCTCACGTGCAGGTTTTTTTAAAACAGCAGCAACAACTGAAAGGAGAAACTTACTCAGTCAGAGCATGTAATAGCTTGGCAGAACAGCACCATGACAGTAACATTCCTTTCCAACCCATGAGATGATAAAGCAGCCTCTAACTCAGCATACTTGCATGTATGCATCAGTAACTAGAAGACAATTTCATTCTCTGTGCAGTGCAATGTGGGTGTAACTCACTATCACAACGGACTTTGTTCAAGTAAATTCTATTATTTTTAAGACAAAATGATAAAACAGTGCTTTTACAGATGTTTAAGTTTACACCATTATTTCCTTGAAAGGTTCACTTAGCTGATTCAAGACCTGCAATTTAGCTACAGAGTCACACTAAAATGGCTTCTGAAAAAAAAACAAACTAAAAGTGTTAGGAGTATCTTACCTGCAGTAACTAAGTAAGCATCAGGAACCGTGATGTCGCAGACGTAAGGTTGCCTGGTAGCGGTCACAGCAGACGTTACAACCCCGGGTTCAGATGGAGTAGTGGTCACCAGAGGGGTGGAGGAGAATGACCCCAAACCGCCTGTAGTGGTTGTGCCATGACTGCCTGTAGCACTGGTGGCAGTGATCATGGAGACACTGATGGAAGCAGCTGATGCATCGTTACCAGCAACTACACTGCTTCCTGCTGGAACTTCATATCCAGTGGGAGGACTAGAAGTCAGAGGAAATTGTGTGGGAGCAAACGATGTGGTCACAGACGGAGATGCAGTAGGAAACAGCATCGCACTGCTGGAGTCGACAAGTGATGTCAGGTTGTCAGGGTCTGCAGGAGGAAGGGCTGTGGGGGCACTGCCCTCGCTGCGAGATGTTAAAAGCAGCGTGGGGTTAATTGTAGCACCAATATCCTCATCAGAAGCTGGAGCAGTTGAGAACAGAGATGAAGATACACTTAAGACAGGAGTTGCCATTAAGGTAGAAAACGAAGAGATCAGATTTGTTTCATGGAGCAAGATGCTGCTGGTCACGGGCTTGGTGTCAGAAGCTGGCAGCACCAGGGTAGGAACCACAGAGTGAGAGGTGGAAAGGAAAGGCTCCAACTGAGAGGTAGCTCCTGTAACAGCTGAGGTAAACACAACTTCAGAGTCTGCTGGCAATACTGAGGATGCTTCCAGAAACACAGACGACTCAGAGTAAAGATCTGATGATGGCATTATTTCAGGAATGGGTGCATCTGGAACAGAGGACGCATTTGAATAGAAATACGACGTTTGGCCGAAAGGGAACTGAGAGACCTCAGCGTTGGTGGCAGAGCTGACAGTGCTAGCTAAGTCCCAGCTGGAAACATCCTCGGAAAGTACTGATGTGCCAGTCAACAAGGTCTGAGGTAAGTGTGTTGATAGATCACTTTGCATGACAGAGTAAGAATTTATCACAGCCGATGAGAACAAGTAGCTATGTTCAGTAAGAAATGGTGTTGATAAATGATTGGAGGGAAAATCTGGAATATTTAAAGATGGTTCCTCCCTTGTAGGTGTCTTGTGAAGCAAAACCACAGATTCTGACGGCATCAATTCGGGCAAGTCCAGCAAAGATGTACGACTGACTGCAAATGATGGTACCGGCTCACTTGGGCTGAATGTAGAGTCAAACATAACAGTGGTGGCATCAGGAAGTTCTACACGAGTGCCTGGTGTCAACGAAGCCATTTCCAGAACAGTGAGGGAAAATGGAGCAACAGAGGTGTTCAGTGATGTTGCTCCAGGGAGCTTATAGTAAGAAGAAGAAACTGTTACAGGTGTTCTGTTGTTAAGGAGAGTGTCTGTGGTGCTTAATAAAAACATGCTTGAATTGGGCATTTCTGCAAATCTTGAAGAAAATGAAACAACCGGTCTTGATGGAAAAGTGGTATCAAAAATCTCAGGTGTAGGCTCCTCTAATTCATATCCGTCAGTAATTACAGTTGTAAAAGGAGATATACCTTGTACTTCAGAGTCCTTGATGGACAACGTTTCAATGTAATCTCCTGAGCCCACGTCGTGTTCTGGGGAAAAGCCTGCTTCTGGCAGAAGTGAAACTGAGTCACAATACAGACAAGAACTGTATGATCTCGTAGAAGGCACTGGACTCATGAGCTCACTGACAAGCTCTGATTGACTTGGTATTTCCAAACCGGCAGGCAAATTTGGTGCTGTACTGGGAAATTCACGTGTAAACAGGCTGGCATTAAGAACAGTATTAGAGTCTGTGGAAATGGCAACCGAGTGAAGCGGGAAAGACGCAAGTGGAAGACTAATAGGAAACAAAGTAGGCTCAGCACTGGCTGCTGAAGCCGGCATGGCCCAGGGAATGCTTGGACTGGGGTAGGTCCTTAAATTGAGAATTTCTGCAGCCCTGCTACTCACATCCGTGTAAGCATCACCATATGGGCCTGTACTTTGTGCTGTGGCATCTGGGATAAAAGGGCTAGTTTCATCTAGCAGCTTGAGGTGAAAAGGTGACCCTTCTGAAGCAGCCCCAAAAGGCAGAGCTGTTAAACTTGCATTTAAGTGTTCCCGCACTGCAACTCCTGCCTTGGAAGGAATGGAAGCAAAATAAATAGCTGTATTTGGAGGGTACAAAGGCAAGTCTCTGCTTGCAGTTAGCATTTCACTATCTGGTACAAAAGGCGTCAATTTTGTAAGAGTACTACTGTGTCCAGGGACAGTGCTCAACGGAGTCTTTTGCTGTGCTGTTTTTGAGATATCATATGGTGAAAAAAAGACAGATAATGAAGGTGTTAGCAACACAGTTTCTAGCACTTCTCTTGGTGGATCCACTGTATTGACTGAGCTATGATCTGTTAAAACCACGAAAGACTTCAGCGGAGGAGTCCACTGGGCCTTTGGAAATGAGCTAATAAATTCATCATCGCTTAAGAATGCCTCGTTGCTCGTTATGGAAACATCTACTAATGGCGTTGTCCTCCCTTCCGAAATCCTCACCATTTCTTCTTGCGTAAATAAAGTCACATCAAAGGGAGTAGTAACTGATGATAAAACTGTTGGAAGGAAATTACTTTCTTGGGACTCCAAAGTACTTTTTTCTAAGGCCATTTGTGTACTGCTGCCCGATATGCTTTGGTGCACCTTTGAGTCCAGGAAGGAAAAATTTTGCTGCTCCAAGGATCTCTCATCTAAATAAAGAGGGAGAGAGAAAAGCAGAAACCAAAAAAACCACCAAAATTAGCACAAGTTGTAAGATCACAATGAGCAAGTGTACACAGTATTTCTGGAGACAAGTGCCCAGAAATCAAGGGCTAAGACAAAACCCGTCAGTAAGTGAAGAACCTCCACGAGAAAGTCAGCACAAATTGTAAGACTGCCTGTGAAACTCCATTCCCTGGAAATGAGCAGGGCAACACAAGCTCCTCTCTGCACCTACTCATCTCTCTACAGCAGCATTCCAGAGAGTCACTCTGAAGGACAAAGAGTGGCTCCCTCTTACCTGTGCTAGGCTAAAGCGCACAGCAGCTGACGATCACACAAAGTAAACCAAAAAGGTAACAAGGAACAACAGAGGGAAAAATTCTAACTTTAGGTCTTTTGCTTTCCTTTAGCATCACTTAATTACTTCTGGTTTTATTATTTCTTAGTATTAGGCTCACTAGCAAATCTGTCCTGTTTCAAGGACCAGATCCTCCCTCATATCAGAAGTAACACAAGAGATGTATGGCAAATATGGACCTGATATCAACTAAAAGAATTTGCTAAGTAAGCCATCCAGTTAGTTATGCTTACTTTGTCAGCCATTCATTTAAGTTCTGCCCTTTTAGCAGCCAGTGATAAGTTGCTTCATTAGAGAATTGCCAGCTTTATTCACAACCTGCTGCAGGAGTACTCTGTTTATGGGCTACCTGTATTAAACTTTCACTGCTCCAGTTTGCAGACTTCATGTAATAACAGCCAGGTTCAAACACAAAGGAGAAAAAGGGAAGAATTCACCAGGTATTTTTAACAAAACACTTGCAAAAATCATAAATTAATATAATTTGCATAACTTGACTATAATTCCTCCTCTCTCAGAAAAGTGCTCTTGGGTTACAGAAAAGATCTATATAAGTTTTTCCAACCGTGGATGTGTTTTGCAGAGTAAAGGTTGATAACTGCTTGAAGTACTTCTCTGAAATGTCAAGACTGGATGAGTAAACTTCCAGAGCTGAATATTAAGGAGAACCACAGAAATCTGACACAGGATATTTTTAAAGGACACACACAAAAGCTTCATCCTTAAATTCTCTATCCCACTTGATCACCCTGTTTTCACATGAGAGGGTCCACGCAGTGCTGCTAGAAGCTACTGACAACACACGTTAAAAAGGTTAAGGGGGTGGCAGTGGGAATCCCCCTCAGTTAAACCACCAGGATCCGTTTAAAATCCAAAGAAACAAACACAATCTAAGGTGCCAGACGGTGATACAGTACACTGCTCAACTGCAACTACATTTATAATCCTTTGGAGGATGCCTTGAACTCAATAACCCATGGCAGATCATGCAGGAACAGCTCACCTATCTGTTACACGCTGTTGTCAGTCTATCAACGCTTTCCAAAGGTGATAAAGTGCTGTACTCATCCCCTCCTCTTTGGTTTGTGTGCTAAATTCCTTGACACAACTTTTCAAGTGCTGACATACTGACTTAAGTTTTGAATCTGCTCTGAAAAGCATAATTTCAAGAATTAACACACAGAGCTACTACCAGTGTACCAGTAATCATATGTAATCAAATATGAGCGCTACGATTATATACTTTTTTATACAGATCCCAGGCACGATGTTTTGCAGTGTAAGAGACACTATTCTCTTAGGTAGTCCAAATCCATTTTTTTTCCTCCTGAAACTCACTGTAGGCATTGCCAGCTTTATGACATTTAGATGTGGTGTGATGGTTCCTGCCTTACAATGCTCTCAGGGCAGAATAAAAAGATAAAATATGGTACGCTCTTGTAAAAGCTACACAAGACAAACACGCGTCCATCCTTGGCTTCTTCCATGGAGGTCAGCGGTTTGAGCATGGCACACTGCAGCAGCTACAGAGTAACAGATAAAACAGTTTCTAACAAGCATGGAACCAAAACATAGACCCTAGGCCAGTCCCAGCTGCTGAGCATAAGTTGTTCAATGTTTTCTCCTTACTGAAAGTCTCCCTAGCCTCACTCCTTCCCTTGACTTAGGCTTCTCTTGCCAGCATTTTGAGTAAAAGGCGAGTTACTAAGGAAAAACGATTTACAAGGCTATGAAACAAACACTGGCAAAATCCAACACTACTCTCCCTATAGACATGCACCATTCCTTTTAGCCAGCCCTGTAAAATCCTGTCCACCTCGGTCACACTTCAGACACGTAGCGCTTGCTTACAGCAACTTCCACATCACAGACAAATATGCTAACAGGTACAAGTTCTCCGTGCTCATCACAGCTTCAAGTCCCAAATCCCTGCGCAGTAATGCAAGGCACAGTGTTGGCTTCAACACGGTAAGCACGGTAACCGTGGAATTGCTACATGTGACTGTTAGTGTGACCAGCAAAGGTGAATACGCACTAATCATCGAATCATAAGGGTTGGAAAGGACCTCTAGGATCATCAAGTCCAGCTTTCATCCTAACATACATCTATCTATCTATCCAACCACAGCCTCAAGTGTAACATCTACTCATCTTTTAAACACCTCCAGGGATGGTGACTCCACCGTCTCCCTGGGCAGCCTGTTCCAGTGCCTAACAACTCTCAGTGAAGAATTTCTTCCTAATATCCAATCTAAACCTCCCCTGATGCAACTCGAGGCCATTTTGTCTCATTTTATCATTTGGGAGAAGAGATCAACACCAGCCTCGCTACAGCCTCCTTTTAGGTAGCTGTAGAGAGCCATAAGGTCTCCTCTCAGTCTCCTCTGCAAGTTCCATGAGCCTCTCTTCATAAGGCAGCTAATTCATAGCTGCACTTTCAGTCACCTATTTGCACAACTCTTTGACCCAAAGCTAGAGGTGATTCCACAAAACAAAACAGTTTCACTGCCTGTACATGCCTAGGCTGTGTATCATCATCTTCCTTCACCCACAGAGAGCTCCCTTTATCTTTGCTCAATTTGACAGGGGAGCTGTCACAAGGCAAAATGCTGCTGGAAGTGACTACAGTCACAGAAGGATGTTCTGAAGAGTTATTTGCACCACCATAAGCTGTCCAATAGACACGCATAGGAGGCAAGGGCAATCTTGGCTTTAAACTCATTCTGACTCATTCTTTTATTGACAATCTGCTAATATTTTTTTCCTTGAAACACATAAAGGAAGAGTAAATAATTTTATCACACACCTGTGCCCCAACGTAAAGAATTTCACCACAGACACCAGGATGGAAATCAGACAATTTTTGAAAAATAGGTTTAATTTTTTTAAAGGAAAACACACCGTGTCTTGAAAAAGTTGTAAGCTCTAAGACAAGGTAAGAGCAGTAAGTTGGCAAGCTGATGTTCCATGCTAGTTGCTTTGCTTCATGTTTTAGACGTGGGGAGCTTTAGTGAAGTGCCATTAATAATACAAATTATTGTTTACTGTAATCCCCAGAAGAACAGTGTACTGCTCGAACACTGCTTGTCAGAACTGCGGGTGCCTCTTGTGGGGAGCAGATGGGATGTGCGGCAGCTGTGCCCGGGAGCAGCCAGACAGCCCACAAAGAGGAAGAAAAAGCCAAGGAAAAAGGGAAGGAGGTGAAGGCACAGCACGGCACGGCAATCCCACTCTCACCAGTGCAGAGCAGCCGATCTGGCTATACCATGGGACAAAGAAAGTAGACAGATTGCAGACGTTCTGGTGCAGCTCAATGCCGTGACTGCACAAAGCTATTGATGAATATCAATGCTGACTTGTTTGTTTGCACAGCTGTCATTCATTGTTGGGTGGCAGTTTTGCCATCCAGCAACTGTCCTGCCGTTGAGCTAGGCAACGGTGACAGGATGACAATCAGACAAGCCAAACTCCATCAAGCCGATAACATTATAAAAAAGAATAGATAGCTTAGGAAGCAAAGCTGTGATCCCAAGCTACAGCAAAGACAAGGGACGGAGAGCACTTGTGGCAGGGGCCACAGGAGGCACAGATGGCTCAGACAACGACATTAGGACACGGGAGGAGTGACAGCATAGGACATGGGCTGATTGGCTTGGGGTGACAAACTCTGCTGCTTCTGCTGCTCCCCAAAACTGGTAAAAGCCTGAAAGAAATCCACGAGTAATGAAACCTGTCACTGAACACAACGACCCCGTCAAGTGCCAAATCTGTATTTGCTGAGGCAAGGCCGTGCATCGTTAACACCGGCACAGACTTGTGGGAACTCAGGAAGGGCCACAACACCAGCACAGCACTTTGCAATGACTCGAGCAGAGAACTGCTGCAGTCTGGAGACTTCTCTGGTGACAAAGATATACAGCACGTCAGCTTGCCAGAAAACTCTGTGTTCATACACCAGGAACTAGACCAGACATTTTTCAAGAGAGCAATTAGGGGCATGTACTTTTCATCCTTCCTACAGTGGCAGTGCTGAAAAGTAATGTCTATGCTATACTCTGAAATAAAGTAAAAAGTTACGGTTTTTCAACTATATTTGTAATAATGTATACATATATTCATATGCTCTCATTTATTTATAATAAATATAATTAAATGCAGGATTCAAAATGTAAATCTCAGCTCTGCCACTGATCTCTCATGTGGCTTCAAAATAGCTGCATCACTTTTCTGCCCTCAGCTATTAAAAGGTGGCAATTGCACACTCACGACTATCAATATCTAAAATGTAGATAATTTCCTATATTATGGAGATGCTAGTTAGTACCTTTATTTTTTTAAGGAGAAAAACTTTTCTGTTACTGCTCCCCTACCCACTGTTTCACATAGAGGCATTTGAGGTAGAGGTGTAACTGATATAACTATACATTCCAAGTATTATGGGAAAATTCTTCTTAATTAAATAACAATTCCCAAACTATTATAGCTACAAATTCATTAGGAATATTCACCACTTGGAATGGCTCCCTGACTATAGGGTAGAGTAGCACATCACATTTAAAGGAAGTTTTTAACAGCATTTATTTTATTTAACTTTTTCTTTGAGAAACAAAAGTAAGAAATTAAAATGACTGAACATAGTGTAGGACAAGACCATCCAAAGGTAGAGAGAATGGGAGATGGAAATGTATCTGAAAAAAATGACAACTCTTCCTCATATGGTTTAACACTTTAAATTTCTTTAATAGCATTCAGTTCAGCTTCCATCAAAAAGAGCTTGTATATATTAGGTCATTGCCTCTAACTCAATTTCCTAGGTGTCTGGCTTGCAGGAAAATACCAGTCACAGAAGCATGTGCAGCTGAAAAGTTGTCTGCTTTCTTCTCTGGTATGCATTAAGCATGGATTGAACAGTGACAATAATCACCCCTGGCACACAAAAAGCCAGGGGGAGGAGGGGATGGGAGCCTGCACTGTTTCTCCTTTACCAACGTCCAGCTCCAAGCTCCTCTGTGGTGCTCTGGGCAGCTTTAGAAAGCTTCAATTCCCCAGAGCAAATATTGCACCCGTGCCCAGTGCTCCCTAAGGGCCACACACACTTAGGCTGTGCAAAGGACACAAAAAATGGAGAGCATCTCTCATCATTTATCATGTGCACTTGTGAATTTTAACAAATTAAGCTGCTGGTAACATCAAAAAGGCTTAAAGTAAAGGAATAAAAAAAAAAAACAAAACGTTAAGTATCAGCAGTTTTTTGCACTGCTGTTGAAGATAAAATTTCGTGACAAATAGAAACAAGTTGTATTAAAAGAAAAATATTAGTGTTAATAGGAAGCATGCAAAGTGAGTGTCTATGTACATGCACACTCACTTTTGCACACTCTCAATATACAGCCGAGAGAGAGAAAAGGAACATCTTGAAGTCATCCATTCTTCACCCACATGCAAACAGCTGTGGTTCAGCTGCTGCCCAGGTGCAAGCATGAAAGAAACTCCCTCTCCTACACAGCAAATGAGCACAAGCTCCCATCTCTGCATGAGGAGAAAAAATGCACCAAAGCACAAAGGGAAGAAGCAAAGATAAACCTGTGCTCGCTTGCCAGCAGAGCTGATGGAAGACTTGGTAAAGAAAGAGCTTTAGTAGAAGGCACTTTAACTGCATTTCATACCCGAGTCAGAAAACACATCACCACCCTCCTCACCAAGCACTGCATTTAAAACCAATACAAACAAACCCGTAACAACAGGCACCAGCATTTGCATTTTCTGCTTCATCCAGTATTAAAAAACCACCCTCAAAACTTCCTTTAAGACACTTTTGCTGGTAACCATCATATTTAAAAGCTGGAGGCATTCCAGGTTCCCAACAGAAGCCTTCTATGGCCACTACGTGTTGCTGCAGACCATCACCCACACAGCTGAGGGAAGGAACCAGCTTCAGGACTCTCCTGTGACCAGCTGGCTGACCATGCACGCGCAGAAAGCAGTGGATCACATTGTAGTTCAAAGCGTTTCCACTTCTTGGCATTTAGTTGTACATGACATCGGCATGTGGGAAGGCATATGTTAGGGATAAAGTACACACAAACTTGAACTGGCTTTACAAATATTCATTCTAAGGAAAACATTCATGGGATTTGCTCATCGTGATAACCACGTCACATATAAAAAGAAAGGAAAAAAAAGCTTTCTTACCATCTGTCCTCTTTCAACAAAATAACCAGACCTCCACCCTTGCCCCCTTGCTCATTACAATTCATTCTCCCCAACAACACCGATTCCAGCAACAAAAACCACAATCCCAGCATACC
>JANHFX010010630.1:17867-28279 GCA_027560015.1 Chloroceryle amazona | reverse complement strand
CGCCACGCTACAAAAAAAAAGAAAGTAAAAAAAACCTTTCTCCCCACCCCCCCCCCCGTTTTTTTTTTAATTGCTCTCAGCACAGCAATTTGATTTTCAGACACTAAAGAGCCAGTATCAAATTTCATGCAAGCAAATGACGACTGAGCTCTGTTTATGCTCAACACTGCAGCGTCCTCCCAAATGCAGACCCTGGAAGCTTATGAAAAGACCAATTAAATTTATATTAGCCTCTCTTTCATGGAGATGACCTATCAGTGACTACTATTTTGTACTCAATGCACACGAATACTTTTAACAAAAAATACATCTTTAAAACAAAGTAATTTTTATTTCTTAACTTGCATTACCACTACAAAATCTCTAGAAGCAATGAAATGACAAAAAGCCTTAGGACAAGAGTAACTGCCTAATTAAAACAGAGGCTATGCTGTATCCTAGTAACCCAGTTATCCACAGGGACTCTCTTTATTGACACACATCTTTAATTGTGCCATGCTGACAAAGGAAAAACACCCTTGACTTAGCTTTAAGTTGTTCAGGTCAGCAGGCTTGTTGCTCCAAAAATCATATTACTTCATGGAATAAATGGAAGTCCCAACCTGCAACAGCTAAAAGCAGCTCCTTTGAGAAGTTAATTCAGAAGACTTCCGTTACACAAAACATGATCAAAAAGCTGAAAAGCTAAGATTTTCACCTGGCATAGTACCATCATTCTGTATTGAACTCGCAGAACAACAACTTCATTGCTCCAGGGCCAGACTGTAACAATATGCCTGTACATGCTTAATTTTTCAAACAGCTGTATATGCACAAGCAAATAATACTAAAAGCTCTCACACAGTCAGATACAAAGACATTTGGTGGTGCTCGCAGCACGCATCACTCAGCAAGTAAATCACACGAGGGAGAATTTGTCACTGTGTTTTCCCAGGGGGAAAAAAAAATAAAAAAATAAAAGAGATTTTATAGAAAAGCTGGGAAAGAGAGCAGAACAGTCCCTGCTACCCAAGCCTTTGGGGCTGGAAATGAACGCTTACCAAGAGCTGAAAACATGAAAAAATGACATACCAAGAGATGGAATGGAAGGTCAGGAAGTACTCCAAGTAAAGGTTATAAGTAAGTTACCTAAGGCTTTTCTTTACAATGTACAAGTGTTATTATCCGTGACCCCACCTGGAAAAGGAGAAAACTCCTAAAAAAAAAAACTTATCAGAGAGTCACTACGTAATACCAAAGATAAAACTTCTGCCAGAATTTATGCCAACAGAAATTCTAGAGGACAATTCTCTAGTAAAATTACTAGGTAATAATAAAGAAGGCAATACAAGTAGTATTTCAAATAATTAAAGAAACCACAGACACACAAATAACCAAACCAAAACAACTAGAACACACACACCTTTCTGCCCCTCCCCTATAGGCTGTCAGGCTTATGCATCTACTGCACAATATACGCAAATTCAATGAATTATCCTTACTAGAGAGTTGGGAATGACACTAGTTTAAAGAATAATTATGATACCAAATACTATGGTTCCTTGTGCAAGTATCTCATGAATTAGCATTGAATTCTGGTCTTTTTGTTGTTGTCTCCTTAACAACATCCTCAAAACATGACAAATAAAAAAATAATATATATATATAATCGCAGTTGCTAGCATCTTAAGATAAATGAAACTTGCTCAAAGCCTTTTCTTCTGTGTCCTTCGTGCAATACATGGCCTAATCATTGCTCTCAGAGCACTCTACTGCAAACAGGTTACCCTGAGCTACTGCAATCTAAGTTTTCAGACCTGGGGCCAAGTTCGTGACTAACACAAGGGAGTTCGCCTCTATCTGCTCCAGCAAAGTTGAATCATCTCTTCACAGCACTGGTGCTGTGAGACCACAAGTTACTTATAACCCAAGATATTAAGGTGTGAGTCTTATATTTCTTGGTACTCTTAGATGCTCAAGATGCATGTGGCACTCCAAACTGAAGAGAAAGCAGCTGTGGATACTGAAGTCCCCAAGCCCTGGTAATAAGACCAAGCTGTAATAAGAACTTCAGTTTCTGCATGAGCCTGGAAAACTCAGTTAACAACAAAAGAACAAGTAACTTGTTCACAAGAGCAACAGAAATAAATCAGAAAATGATCTGCTACAGGAAACAAGGAATAGATAGCCAATCCAGAAAAATAATTTAAGGAGAGTATCTTTACCAGAAATACATATAGGAGACCCCAAAAGGTAACAAAACGCTGCTGAAGGACAGAGAATTATATTATATGCATAATCCTATTTGCTCACAGCATTCTTTACAAGAACAATGTCTCTCCAGGAACATCACAAAGTACAATTTCCTAATTAACATATTGGGAAATATACTACAAAGCCAACAACAAAAAGGAGAGGCAAAGAATGTCCTCTTATCAAAACTTAACAAAAGATAAATGAGGAACAAGAACAAATTGTTGGTAAACACCTCCGTTATTAATGACTTTCCCAAGCAAGATTCCTACTCAAGAGCACCTGAAACATATTTCAGAGCAACTGAGCATTAAAGAAACTGAACAGCCAGAGCACAGCCATGCAAGCCTTGCAGAAGATGCTGTTTCATTATAACTGACTTTAATGACATGAAAGAAAATATATTTTCCTTAAATCAGTGATATGAAATGAAGATGGGCACATGGAGATGAGGGTAGCTGAATTCTGCCACATTCAGTAATAACCACTTGCACTCTTGTCACCCTGGCTGCCATAAAGCATCCCATTACAACTGGATTGTTCAAGATCTTTAATACAGCACCATGTTAGCTTGGCTGTGAACAGCGGCTAAAGAGAACGATGAAACTGAAGAGATAGTCTTTCTAAGTCCTTACTAGAACCTTTTATGGTCCTTATGCTCCCTGGGTTATCCCTTCACTTCTCCGTAGCCTCTACTGTGTAAGATTCCATAAGGTTCCAGCCCAACTCCATCACTGTTTAGAAAAGCCACAGACACAGGAGTCTGTGAGTTCTAAATTGCACATACTGATTAAATACAGACCTATAGGCACTGCTACCTTCCATCACAGATGGCACTGTTAAAGGTATTTTCCACTGAAAAACCTGGGCCAGGATAAGAAGGTCCTCGGGTTAATTTCCCATCTGGTTAAAAACATGCTGATTCCATGCACACTGGAGAAAGCAACTGGGAAACAAGGCTGAGATACATTCTGGCTGCATAATCTCCCCAGCAGAGAGTAAACCAAAAAAATATCCGAGAACAGTAAATACTGGCCTCATGAGAAGACTACCAGCCTCTCAAATTCAGACCTTAGTACAATTCAAGATGATCTGATTTACCTTTTAGGACAACCTCGAATGTTAACCCAGTGAAGTGTTGATGAGTTTGTTCCTTATGTGAGACTCCTCAGGATAGTACACAGCATTTTGGGAAGCTGAAACAGACCACTTAAGATTCTAAGCTGAAAAGAGAGGCTTTTTGCTTATAATGTCAAAAGCTTCAACTTATATCTTTACATTGAACCTGGTGAAGCAGACTACCTTTCATATGTGGTATGGCTTAAGAGAGCACACTACGTCTGGAAGCTGAAACAGCTACCCCTTGGATTCTAAACTGAATTCAGAAGTTGAGGGATTGATGTCATGAACAGCTTTAACCTTCCCAGTTGAAAGACATCCCTGCATTGAAACTGGGCCTCTGCAGTGTGAATGGGGCTGCCAGTGTTCTCCACAAGGTACCACACATTTGGATCACCTCCCATCCCTTTCCAAAATCCTCCAAAAGGAATGAATTCATTCAGTTATATCTATAATGAGGGAAAAGGCAGAACTGTGGGTAAGCAAGAGTTCAGCTTTATTTAGAATCATGACACGAGTTCCAAGAATAAAAACACAAAGTAGAGGCAAGGCTGATTTTATTTGCGTATAAATGCAATCTTAAGAAATTTACTGTTCAGAAGAATTATTTCAAACCTGTTTCACTGAAGATAGAAAGGAAGAAGAAATATACTAACCTTCTCTATTAAGTTAGCAGTTACTTGAGAAGGAGTAGTTACAATGTACATGAATGTTGTGTGTTATGTCCCTTTACAGAGCTGGAAAATCCACTCCTGCCTTAAAGGAAAGTGGCTGCTAGAGGACAACACATAAGGCATAACCAGATCCACTCGTAAGAGCCAGCCCCAAATCATGTATGCTGGGATTCTTCCCCTTTCTTAGGTGGAAGAGATAAATTAAAGACCCTGATTGACAGGTAATGTATTTTTCTTCTAATACCTTAATCCCAGGAAACAGCGTTACTCATCATTATGTATATGCCCACATCTTAGAAATCACAATAGAAGCATCACAATAAGATACTCCAAGTGAAAATTTTGTGAGCAACTACCTCAAAAACTGCTCAATTATAAAAAAAATATTTCTTTTAAGAGGAAATACTTTCCTATGGAAGAGAACAGCTCCCAGTAAAAGAGAATAAAGTCCTCCATATCAAGCTGATTTCAATTGCTTCAAAGGCTGCATCATGCATATGGCTATTTTCTTCCCTTACAACAGCTTGGGTCACACTGCTTAAGTGCTCAAGATCAAAAAGGGCCAGTGTTTCTGGATCAGGTCACACCACAAATACTTTGTGCTCCTCTGCCATGTAGAGCCAAACTAGTATAAAATTTTTATTTATGATAAAGGAAAAGCAGGTCAGTCTTAACACAAGTTAGGAGTTACAGTTTATTTCACTCCCTGTGGTTTCAAACCCCCCTCCAATCAACAGTCACCTGGGAATGGACTTCTAGCCTAATTACCTAATTACTGTGATATCCCACTTACTATCCCACTTACACTCTTCTTGCTATAAGCTGACGTAATACAGAGACTGGCAGAAATATAGTTACTATAGACATATGGCATCATTCTCCATGTCTTGGACAGAAAAAAATAGCTATAAAGTAATTAAATAATAAAATCATTCTCAAACAGGGACATTTCTATTTTCTTTTTTAAGGGACCGGATGGGGCTTAAAAAGGTGAAGAGATGATTTTGGGGTACCTAAGCTTGATTACCCTTTCAGTTTTAACCTCACACAGGTACATGCACATCTCTAAAGTGTTGCTGTTCTAACCTGGGCAAGTTAGTTTCTGTGCTGCCTGCCTACAGAGCCCATTAATTAACACCGGTCTCATCCAGGAAAGACTGTGGTACAGAGAGAACCTGTCAATTAGAATGAAAACAAACTGTTCTGGGAATATGATAGTTTCAGCTTTGCTCTCAAGTGCACCATATTTAAACACTGCCATTTGCAATGATCCAAGTCTTACTCAAACTTCAGAGTAAAGCTGTCTTTTCCATACAGACTATTTCTCACAGGGCAAACATTATATGGCACCCAGCACAGTGGTACAACTGAACTTAGCCCCTCCAGTGCAGTCCTGTGCAAAGCACCGTGCGTGCTGCATGAATCGGAGAGTCCCTTGCCCAGCTGACTGCGCAGGGTTCTGCAGGAAGGTGTATGAACACAGGTCGCTTCTCTCATGCTGTGGTAATAAAAAAATAAGTTTTATGTGTGACTGTGTCTGGGTTTGGATACTGTACTTAAAAGAAAAAGATGTGGTCTAATTATAAATAATCTGAAGAAGAGTACAAGAATGAACAGAGGTTCTCTAATGAAGAAACGACTCAGATAAAGTTGGGATTAATCATCCTGTAGGAAAAGCGATCACAGGGGGAAGGGAAGCTACATAATATGACAACTGTTTTTTAAAGCACATGTAGAGTTATAGCAGAATAATCTCTTTCCCACAGCTATACCAGACAGCTCAGCCATCCTAATAGCCCCTGGGATTCGTTTTCCAAAGGTTGATGTTGCTCTCTACTGAAAGGATTGCTCCAGATGGTCCAGGAGTCTCCATCACTGAAAGTCTTTAAGAACAGTTTAAACAACCACATCAGGAATTATCATTACAGCTGATTCTTTCTTTGAGGCTTTGGGACTCCTTTCAGACCTATTTATTCTGATCCAGGCTGTTCAGATGCACTGTAGAGGGAAATCAAATGTCACGTGTTTAAGAAATAGTCACAGGGCTAAACCTTCTGTGCAGTCTCCCACCTACAGAAAAGCCATTTTAAAGAAAATAAAGCAATGAATGGTGTTTACAAATATCCAAGCTTTCCTGCTACTTGACAGGAATTCACCGAGGATCTGTTCAATTATACATTAGCTTATATATTGTGAATTGTCACCCTAAGTATGAGTATGCTAAGGAATATGTCTCTAACATGCTTAAAGGTGTGCTGAATAGGGATTGTAATCAGGGATAATACAGAATTCCCTAATTCTAAGTACCAATTAGTTGCCAATGGGTAGTAAGCAAAGTGCATGCTACTCTCTCTAAGAGCAACAGAGCATGTTCTGTATTCAGCTGGATAAATTCATATACAAGCAGCTTCACACTCTGAAGACAAGCAGTAAAAAGGATCAGTCTTTGAAAGCAGTATGCGTATGACTTCGTCACCAGTCGCGCATACCCTGCGGTGAATGTGTTATTTACAGTATCTCTAAACAACCACAGAACTCATTACAGAAGCACAACTTGTTTAGCTATGCTGTCAGGGACCTTTCTTGAGTGAGGCAAGACTCCAAGTTCTATTCTCTTGCCTTCCAGCACTCTCCATTCCCTTTGAAAGACCAGACTGTTCAGTCCTTGATTACAACTGCAGTCAAAGTCAAACGCTGGGAATGCCTCAAATGAACAGGGTAGTATTTTCACCTCTAAGCAAAACACAGGCAATGTTCAGGTCCCCCAAAACTGTTGCCACATCTTCACACCAGCATGAGAAAGGGGGAAAAAATTATCAAGTTTCTTAGTTACTTCCACAAATATTTTAAAAAGCACTGCAAATACAGACACCTGTACAATTGCAGTCTGAAGGATCACAGACACACACTACTTTTTACTTCCTGAGGATATTTCACCCCCTCTTTCCCCACCCTGCTGCTTCCCACAATACCTCCACATAAAGGACAAAACCAAAGTAATGAAAAATATATTCTAAGCTGCACTGGACTCCTACAGCTAGCAAAGAAGATTCTTCAGCAACCTAGACTGTGGTTATCCTCAGCTGCACTTCAAGACCTCCTTGGGCCTCCAAAACTAAGTATATTTTTATGAACTAGTGCTGCCCTGTTAGCTGAGATTAAGAGCAAAGTAGGACAGTTCTGCTGATGTGGAATGCTTTAAATTCCTATCACTGCTGACAACAATTGTGCGAGAGAAAGCTGTTAGCATATACTGCATACTGGACTGAAAAAATTTCCCCAAGCTTATAGTATATGACGCTTCCACCTGAAGAAGCTCAAATGAGAAATGGGTACAGACAGTTCCGCTTCCGTGCTGTAGGGTCACGGCTCTGGTGCCTGCAGCAGTGCGGGATATTTTGGCTTCAGCAAGGCAAAAGAGGCTGTTCTTTACATGGAAATTAAACAAGAAGAAAATCTGTATGTGCCTCACTGTGAGAGCTGTTCCAACATGGCCATCCTAGGATAAAAAAAGTGGGGTTTGCCTCCTCTAGTATATCTTGCCACCTGACAGGCAGTACAGTTAAACTGGGAACTCTTGGTGATGCATCTGGTTATAGAGGTGAAAGATATTTTGTTCTTGCTGTTTTGTTGTACCACATACAAGCCCCTAGCAGAGATTCAGACTCCATACCTTGGCAGCACCTGCTCCATGACCTGCTTCATAAATATTACAGTAAGTGCTGGTAGGGGTGTTGCCTCAGTCATAATTTTCTAAATCAAGCTTATTTTGAATCACTGAAAATAGATTGAAAATATTTTTTTTCCTCTAGCTCCTTATTCTTCCCTGCAAAGTTTATTACCTGGCACCACTTCTACTTGAGATGATCTTAGATTCTATTAATTCACACATTCATTCTTTATTAAGTAGGATTTAGAAAAAACCTAAAAGCATATGGCCATGTGAACTTCTTACAGATTCAAGAGTAATGCCAAGTTTATTTCCAGTGACATTTTCCATCTCGGACCAGCATATCACCAATTCATTTAACCCACAAGTGGTTTTGTTTATTTCTCCGAATGAGTGACAAAAAAAAGAGGCCAAGATACTCAGTACCAAACTCAGCTAAGAGATGCAAGCAGTAGTGCTCCCATCCAAGAAAACTTCATTTTAAAATACATAGCCAGGTCTAATATACATTTCAGTCAAACCACAACCTACTCAATAAACAAAAAACATACAAAAGTTTAACAAAACATGCAAAAACATACAAGTACTCACAAAGCCCAAGCAGAGTCACCTTCACAGGCAGCTAAGTCACCAAAGCGCCCATTATAAGCTTCCGTGAAACCCTCAAGGTCCAGGCATCCCTGTAATTACTCATGTAATCTTACATGCTCAAAAGTCTCTGCTAACACTACTCATAAAAACCCACAAACCACCACTTTCACATATCTTGCAGCACTGACTCTAAAAACAATAACCACACTCTGTGGTAAAGGACCAGTTATCCTTTTATGGGATGGAAGTATTAAAATCCAACATACTCCCTCCAGTTGGCAGTCCCAGTTTTAGCTGAGACATGGGATGTGCCTCCCAGTTTGCCATTTCTCTTAAAATGTCACATTACACAAACTACATTAAGATAAAAGCAAGTGGAAAGTGTTTCATGCCATCAAAACATAAACAGTTAAAGGTCTGAAAAAAATAAGGTGAAGAGAACATTAAAAATATATATAGTATATATTAGATTTGATATATACATACACAAAGTAGATAATACATCAAGATGTGTGTTCTAGATCAGTTGTAAGGGTCCTCCCTCCCACACAGCTGAGCTTAAAGCTTTGTTTTTCCTAGTTTCACAGCCTGAGCCCCAGTTGTTATTTCAGTGATATCTCCCTCAGACTGTTTTTAGACAACAGATCAAACGAAATACAGAGATTCGCATAATGCTCATTTCCAAACTCTTCTGTGATTTCACGGAGACTTAAATCCTCACCTCTATCTTTCTTCTCCCTCCAGTTTCCCAATTCTCAGTTAGCAACTTAAATCAGGATGATAATCTTAGTGTTCTTGTGATGATTCATAGTAACCTCACCCAGCTTTAAAAACTCTAAGGCCTTTGGGCATTGTAGGTGAAATGATCACCTTAAGGAAGGTGACAAGCAAAGTAGTCAGAAATCATCACATGTATGTGAACAAAGCATTCCGCTCCTCCTATCAGTAGAAGGCAGCAGTGGAAAAAAGGGACTTTGTGGAGCATGATTCCAAGCAAGCCCAGTCTCTGGGAGACATTGTAGCAGCCCCCTTTGCAGATCTGCTCCTACCAGCTGCCAAGGATGCACAGTTATGCACAAACCATAACCTAAAAATCACTATATGAAGCCTGACTTCTTAAGTGAGTACCGAGTACATTATGCTACATGGCCAATGCAAAATATATTCAACAGAAGTCTAGAAACTCAAAAATAATCAGTTTCACTCATATTTCATGAACATAAGCATCTGAGATGAGGAAGGAAGTGTAAATTATTCATTCATCTGCCCTTCTCTCCACCGAGTGAGGCTCACGCACTGTTTTTAACGTGCCTTTTGGGAGCAGCTGGCTAGCAAACATACATCCACTTAAATATCCACAGCTCCAGACATAGCATCACACGTACTGCCTCTTGCCTAGTACGAATATCTTTTTGACACTGATCTGCTGTTACTGCCCTTGCTGGACAGAAATGGAGGGAGAAGAGGGAAACGGGATACTGCTATCAAGGCACAGGGATTCATAAATTCTGCCCATCACAGAACAAACTTATTTTAAGCCCAAGTTGCCCTTCCATCCATGCACCTGGTTGGGTTCTGTGCAGAAATCTCAAAATCCACCTAGTGTCATGGTTTAAGCCCATGCAGCTAGCAATGAAGCACTACGCAGCCACTTGCTGTCTCTCCACCCTGCTCTGGTGGGACAGGGAGGACAAAATAGTCTTGAGGGTCAAGACCGTAACAGGGACTCACCAGTTCTGATCACAGGCAAAAGACAGACTCAACTTGGAGAAAAACATGTCAATTTAATTTAAACAAAACCACCACAAGTGTACCAACTGAATCAAAGTATGACAGTGATAAACACAACCAGATCTTAAAAAACAAACAAACAACACCACTACATAAAAATACACTTTCCCCCCCACTCCTCTTTTCTTCCCAGTCCCAGTTCTGCTCCCGATTTTCCACCTCCCCTCCCAGCAGTGCTGGGGTGCAAGGATTGGGGTCAGTTTGTTTCATGTTTTTTCTGCCACCCCTTCCTCCTCAGGGTGCAAACCTACACCTCCCCCCCCCCCCGGGGCTATTTGGGGTACCCTCAGCCGGGATAAGTGCACCGCGAACAGGCACCAGAGCAGGCCCGCTGT
>JANHFX010010630.1:0-17857 GCA_027560015.1 Chloroceryle amazona | reverse complement strand
GGGGCCATTTGTTACTAGGCTGTTCCGTCCCCCCCCTCCCCCAAGGGGGCCAAAACCCCCCCCCCCCCCCCCCCCGTGGCAATGTGGCATCCCTTCCAAGGGAGACAGGCCTCCATGAACTTCTACCAGTGCAGGTCCCTTCTGCAGGCTACAGTCCCACCAGCAGTGGACTCACTCCAGTGCAGACTTCCTCAGAGTCCTGGCTTCTTTGGGAATAATCGCCTGCTCCATCATGGGGTTCTCCATGGGTCACGGATGGGATTCTGTCCCACTGTTGATCTCTAAGGGCTCAGTGTGTCATCTCACCATGGGTCAAAGGGGAATGGCTGCTCCAGTGTAACTCCCCTCCTCCTTCCTCACTGACCTTGGTATCTGCACAGTTGTGTCTCTCACATCCCACTCCTCTCCCAAACAAGAGAACTCCCAAAACAAAAAGAACTCGCCCAACAGATTTTTCTCTCTTAAAATGTTATCACAGAGGCACCAATTGGCTCAGCTTTGGCCAGAGATGGTTTCAGCTTGGAGACAGGGGAGATTCTTGAAGCTTCTTATAAGAAGCCACACCAGTAACCTCCTCCTCCACTACCAAAACCCTGCCAGACACAAACCCAACACACGTCGTCACAACAGCAAGTCTTCAGATAGCTGCAAAAAACTCTGAACCTAATCACTTCAGAAAACGGATCCTTGTTTGAAGTTACTTCTGCACATGGACTGAGCAGGTACTTTCAGATGGAAAGCTCAAACTGGCCAACAATCCAAATGTCCAGCACAAACAGAAGACAGAGCTTCCCCCCCCCACCCCAAGAACAGAGTCAATCATGTTTTTCCCAAGCAATTATTCACTTGTTAGGTGAGTAAAAAAAATTAAAACAACTGCTTACCAACGATCACGATAACACTCTGAAACTTCTACATTATTCCAACATTGACTCCTGTTGCCATTACTGAAAAACTCCACACACAGATCATGATGGCAGCCCTACAACAGATTCCATGTTAGTTGCAACAAAAATTTTCTTCTGAAGATGATGATCTTCAATCATTCCCTCTTCCACTAAAACTAATTCCTTTACTCCAAAGAAATCTGCCACTTTTAAATCCTACTCCAGCTCTAAATACTGCAAAAACTTCTTGACAATAAGCATGGTCTGCTTCTGGGTTTAATAATGGAATGGCAATGTGCAGCTACAGCACTGCCTACACTTCAGTCTGCAGCCCGAAGTCCTCTGAAGATTCATTTCCTCTGTTACTCATTGAACATTTTGTACATTTCATAAAAGAAGTGATTTGATTAAAACAAAATTTAAAACTCAGTGTCTTATCTGACACTGTAGGAAAGAGAACAAATGGGAGGGAAGTAGGGCTTGTGCTTGATCATATGGGGTTATAAACTAAAGAGGTAAAGCAGACTGAACTGCAATTATCACTTGGACTGAAGGCTGGAGTTACTGAAGACAAGGCAAACGTTATTCTCTGCAGGTTTCCTACGGCCACAATGAGTCAGATTTAAGTAATAGATGGGAATAGGACACATCACTAGGCACTAGTTGCAGCAACGCATTCAGTATCACTCAGGGGAAAAGGATATGAATCTTCATTATTCTCCAAAGCCTTTTCACCCCTGATTTATGGGCACAATTAAATTATGCATATATTCATGCATTTAAGTTACTTAACGATTAGACTTGGAAAATCTCTAATTAGGCTCAGCAGTCCTCATCAGAGAGTTGTCATTTATGGATACTTAAAGCAGCACTATGTTATTTCTCATTTGGAAGTTAGTCCTCTTAGCCTCTAAGGATCAGAAGTTTGACTTCTATTTCTAAGCCATAATCTGAAATTGTGCACAATCTGTCAGGGGTCTAGATAAATACATCAAGAGGGACAGACGTGGCCTAAAGGCTGGGCACTCAGCCTTCCTGCTTATGCTACATTCTGGCTCAATAACTGCAATATGTGCAGGTCAGACTATGGAACTGATGCAATTTTGGAGGCAGAAGTCTAAAATCTATAGATTTATTTTCCCAAATCAAGTCACTGTACATGCAAAAGTTTTATTTAAGAGCTACATAAAAATAGAATAAAAAATTAACCCTTGAAAAGAATGTGCCAAGACGGCGAGAAAGCAATACATGAAACCTCCAGTAAGAATCTGTTAAAAAAAAAAAGTTTTAATATAAAACAAGGCCCTACAATGAGAAGTCATATAAACCAGTCTAAACCAGTCTGTTATACTATCTAATTACACAGAAAAACATGCTGATGCAGTACTATGACTAAGCAGAGTAATGATCTTTCCTGTCTCCCCAAAAATGTAGGATTTGGCAGTCAGCAGTTGCATGCCAGCTTTAAGTGAACTTTGATTAGCATTGAACCTAAGAATCCCACTGTGGTGAACCTTCCATCCCCTTCATCCCACCAGTAATTTAATTCCCATAAGGAATTAGAAAGGCTAATGAACTAAACAGCTGCATAGACTTAATTCCCGCATTCTCACTGCATGCGTGTTTCTTACGTTTCTTCCTCTCTGTGCAAGGACATTTCTGTCAGAGAAGGAGGAGTAGAAGGCTGAAGAAAAGAAGTCAGAATTTCTCTGCTGCACCTCAGTGTAGCAAAAAAATTAAACTATGTGAAAATCCATTGATTGGTTGAACATAATAACGAATGAGACAAAAAAACCTTCTACAACCTCTAACTTTCTGCTCTTTGAACTTTCAAAATTAAAACAAATTATTTTGCATTACTAACAGTTTAGCATTTATTTTTTTCTCTTAAATATATGAAGGAAGTTTCTAGTCTGTACAGAAGTTTCTATCACTACTTAAAAAGTAGGCTAATAACTTACATTAATACTTGCATTATCCTTACATTTAAAGAATGACAGAAAAGAAGACCAGAGTACTTAAAACACTCTATACATGTCAACTGCAGCAGCTTAAAATTGCATGTGTGGCCAAAAAATAAAACCACTAACTCTTTACCAAGAGAGGCGAGGAGTGAAGAGTAAGACCCAGCACAAGGGAGAAGGCAAAGAAAAAGATGCTGCTTTTACAAGGTCTTGGAGCAGCAACACAAGATGAAATCCCAGGAGAGAATAAAACTAAAAAAGATACTCTACTGTCATTTAATTATGTAACTGATTAGCTAGCTGAACGTAATTTTTGTCTTGATATTTGTCTAATAACCCACAACATCAAAGAAAAATCAGATGTAGCCTCTTGCTTATCTCCTTACACAAAGACTAAAATACATGCAAGAGGAGATGGAGAGGAAACATCACAACATATTTATTGAGGTGCCACGAACGGCAATAGTGGAGCACTGCAAATACAATAAATGTTAAGTTTGAAACTGCACAGCATTCCAGATGACAGTAACATAGAGGACACCAGGCCCAGCCTGGCTAAGCTCAGTGATGAATATGAAACCAGCACAAATGGTGCTTCACTGATTAAAAACATCTCTATCTCAACAAACTTCCTTCTTTTGCACTTGATTTCATAAAGCAAGAAAAGAGATAATGTGGGCTTTGATCTATTTCAGGTTATATGTACTCCTGGTGTACAAATTTTTTCCATTCTGGTACTCATTTTTTTAAAATCCAAAAAAGGTTGACCATTTAGTATAATTAACAGCAAGTTCCAATTGTGCTGGGTGATCTGCAGTGCCCTTCCAAGTCAGTTTAAAAACTTGCAGATCTTGCATAATAGACTTTAATGCCCTGTCTTTAAGACTACCTATGATATGCAGGAAAAATAAGATGCAATTCTTTCAGCAAAGTTGTTTAACAGGTAGTAAGCATGTCCAAGAACAGGGCTAAACTATACAGGTGAGCAGCCTACAAACAGCACAGAATTGCTAAAAGCAGAACACTTTTGCTGGATTAGTGAAAAGCACTGGGTCAGTGAAGAGTCCAAAGTGCGCAAGAACCACTGAAAAATAAAGAGTTTGGCAACAGTCAGAGCACTGGAAGGAAGAAGTTAAGTGAGATGTCTCCCTGTTTCAGCAGGGGCAAACAGCTCAGTCAGCTCACCATCCTAAGCATCAACAAAAAAAGAGGTGAAAAAAAAAATCCTTAAAAGGGTAAATTAAATGAAGCAAGTTTCAGGTTAAGTAGTTGAGCAGACAAAATCTGTCTACCTTATGCTATCTAACTTATGCTCTACCTCTAGAGAAATATAAGAATATCTGATCTTAACAGCAGTAAAACTGAGTTGTTGGTGGTGGATGCTTTAAAAGTAAATTAAGTATTAAATTTGTTCTGCCTTTTGCTTTCTTTCGTATGCTAACAACATAAATCTAAACATCCTAATCACTGGGTGTGGTGTATTTTAGAGAAGATTTCTGTTTAAAAAGAAATCACTGACATCAGTCTGATGTTTATCAGGACCTTTACCACAATAAAACTTTATCTGGCCTTCAGAATGAGGAAAACAACTGGGGAAACTGAGCTGGCCTCAAAATACTAGAACTGGAATTTGCACAGAATGTGTAGCTTTGCTTTTTTAATAAGGAAGGGGGGTATGCATAAACTTCGATAGCAGTGCATTTTTCTAGAAGGCAGTTTTGATTCATTGTGCAGTCTGGTTTTGCAGCATGGTTTTGCTTTTAAGATTATTAAGATCTATGCTTGATATACTCCTATGTCAGCATATATACCTGTAACTAAATTCTGCCAACTGAAGTGCTTCATGCTTCAGTACTGACCTGGTTACCAACACTGCTACATCACAGTATCCTCCTGCCGTTCTCACATCAGGCATGAAGACTCCACATCATTTACAATTTGCTGGCTTCCAAGCAAAGATTTGAACCACAGCCCTCAGGGTTATCTTGGCTATTCAGCAAGTCTGACTGAGTTCACTAAGTATGAGTCTGCTTTCAGGAACACAGGTGTGAAGTTCATTAGAATAACTCAAACCCTTAAAACCAGTAGATTGATCAGCACCTTTAGAACAAAAGCATGCAATGAATAAATATCCGTGCATTCTGTCACTTGCAACTCTTGTTACTCCTAGGTCCCTGAATTTGGCAGCTCTGTCAGAACCAAGACACCTCACCCTTTCCCGCCCTGAACTTTCCCCTTTCTCTGGGTACCTACTTCTATCCTCTCTTCATAACACTCTCCTTATTCTTGTCTGCAAACTCAAAAATGTCCTTTGATCCCCTAACACAACTTTGAAAGATAGCAACATCCTACTTTGGATGATGCCAGATCATTAAAGCTCCTCCCAACTGTTGATGACCTAGCAAGTGTTATTTTAGCTTCTCTAAAGCAAAGCTCCTACAAATACTCATCCATACCACCTTTTCCTTTTCTAGCCCTTCTAGAGTCTACTCATGTTAGAACATTATGCTAAATACTCGGGAGCTTAAAAGAGATCACTTCATCTAATTCTTTTTTCCTCCTTCTGTAAAATGTAATCATGACGTGGTATTGCAATGTAACAGCTGTGTTGGGGATGCATTAAGATGTAATCCCCAAGACCGCTCAAAAACTACAATGTATTTTTGCCTTCATAGACTCCCACCTCACTGCTATCCGAACAAAAGGGAGAGAAGTCTTAAACCTTGAGATCCACCTGCCACTCCTCCCCCCTTTACTATTCCCCAGGGGCAAGCACAGATCATTTTAAATCCAAGATAGTCACAGCTTAGATGTACTGACCTGTATTCATCTAGATGTTCAATGATGCATCATTTCTTCATTTGTGACAGTTTGTTAGCTTTATAACATAAGAGGGTATTATTTTTAATCTATTAAAGGGACTTTTATGATGTCACTTAAGCTTATAAAGAGCTTCCAGAAGAGTCTTGCAACAGAGAAAAATAAAAAGCCAATACCCTTGATTATCACAGTAAAGATTATTCTATTACATAAATGTCAAACATTTACATACTTCCAATGAATATATCAAATGCTGCTTTCACTTAAGTAATAAGTAACCTTTTTCAAACTAAAGGTTTCTTATAATCATTCAGTTGAGAAGACAGAAACATCTCAACATAACATACAGACAGCTCTTTACCACTTCATGGGTATTAGCGGTCAGAGATGAAGCCAGTGCTGTTGTGCTTCCAGAAGAAATACGAATCACTACATAGAATGTGACTGTGTTTCCCCGGGAACTGATCAACGTACAACCTGACTGCTACTCTCTAGCTACATGATTACTTCATAATTCCACAATATTACCTTGATATTCACATAGTCCAAAGAGCTTTGCTTTCCACAGACAAGTATAATTTACTGTTCCTAGCATCACATGTTTAGAGCTTCAGCAGCCTAGTATTTTCCAAGCCCCTTCTATCTTCTAGAAGAGCTGAAGTCTTAAAAATGGGGAAAAGGACATGAGGAGCTTTTTGTTTCTTGATTTTTAGGTAGTCAATGTTTCACTCTTTCTTCAGCATACATAAGAGAACTATACAATGAGAAGCACATGTTATTTCAGAAAATGTTTTAAGTTAGAAAAAAAAACCAACAAAGCTTGTGCTGTACTTGAACTCCGCATGCAAGGTTTTTGTTTAAATCGGCAGTCTTTTACTACATTAAATTTACTTCCACCCCTTTCCCTTCATCAGCGAGGGTTTGCATAACCAGATGCTCTTATACACTGCAGTTTACAGCTGCCCCATATGGAACAGCAACAATAAATATGTATAACCATGGAAACCAAAGCAACAGTCAGAAGAAAGGCCAGTAGTTTAGTAACCTGATACCACAGTTTCTCTAAGTTACTGAACCTACATCTTTCCCCAATGAACCCAATTACAAACTATGCCAAACATATTTGGCATCCAAATGCTTCTCTCTATATTATTAAAACATAAAGAATACTTACTTTTTACTTAAAGTGATTTGTATTAAGACTGACCTTCTTCCTAAGAGTTGACAAATGCTTTCTGCCAGAAACATTATCTATTGAACATCCACTGTATTCAATAAGTTAGTGGCACACCTCAAAACCTAGATCTCTGAGATTATTCCAGATCCTGCTGAGCTACACTGTCCTTTAAATGATCCTGTATTGATGCAGTCCATATAGTGAGGATTTCAGTGAATAAGTATCACCTGCTTTTTCTTTTTCAAACCACCTTCCCCTTTTGCTTAGTGAACAAAAAGTGGCTAAGGGCACCAACAGTTCAGTAACACTACAAACTAAGATCTACCTTGAAAGTTACATGGAATATTAAACAGAATATTTGCACATGTCACTACATTACCTTTTAGTGAGGAACAAAAGGAAAACACACCTGCAAAAGCACATTCAGTTGGCTGGTTGATTTACTAAGCCCACCAAACCTGTCGTTTATCCTAAATTAAGAAAGGATCTAATTTGTACTTTCAGGAACACATACCAACTTCCTTTCTTGCTATTGGCAAAAGATGAAATCAAGAGAAATGTTTTAGCGCAAAAATATTTTGCTCTTAGCTGTTCTTCCTTCTATGATTAGGAAAGGAATTTCAAACCGTAACTCCATTTTACCCCTAAATTCAGCATTCTCTCCTCCAAAATAAAGCTTTTCAGACTGGGTTGCAGGCAAATAACAGGCATGGCTCACAATGTCAGAAGTAGGCATGTCAAATAATGTGCAGCTGAAATTGCACAAGATTATTTGTAGCAAAACTATAGATGACTCAGCTCCAGCACACAGTACAGAATTAGCGAATAGCTAATTGAGTAAGGCTTTTAATTCAGAAACCTCTAAGGCAATTAAGCAACTTAAGATAAAATTCAAGAATTTTCAGCGAAGTACCACACGACACAAATGACAAACTTTAAACACTGGAGTTCTTCTTACAACAATAAGGTTGGGGCACAAAGATGAAGTTTAAATATTTAATTTAGACTGATCTGTAAGTCATTAATTTTTTATTGATGTAAATCTGCAATTCAGCTAGAGCTAGATGGCAATGCAACCCATTCTGGCTGAAAGCAGGGTGAATTTCTCCAGCACAGAATGGGATATAACCCATCTCCTCCCAACAACATCACCAGCTTTTACACGGAGATCTCAGGCCATGACAGAACGCATCTGGGCCTGGATGAAGGCGTATCCTCTCCTCATCATTTTGCTCAGTCTTCCAAAAATGTAGCTTGATCACGTATCTGGAATATACAATTAGAGCATCAATTTACAACAAAACTATTCCTGAGAATGCACTGTGTTTTGAGAATGCCATAGGCAGTCAGAAACCACTTTGCACTTAGTCCTTGGCAGTGGTGACACAGCATCACTCATCCAAAGCCAACACACTGAGGAAGAAGAGACATTAATATTGAAACAAGAAACACATATGTGTTTCTGTATGCAGAGCAAGACAGAGGTTTTAGCTGCTAGCTTATCTAACTCTTGAAGCAGTCCACCTAAAGCAGCTAAGGTTTGTTAAACCAACAAACACATCAAAGAGAAAATTCTAACCTCTTTCAAGTCCAGACAGTATGAAAAGCAATTTAGTATTTTATTTTTATTTGTAATAATTCTTAAGTTTTAAATACATACTTTGAGCAGAATATTTAAGTCAGCCTTGCTGCAAAGGACTAGTGCATCTTGACATTTCACGTGCTTTGTAAAATTTGTTTCTGCTTCTCTGAGAAGTGAGAGGAAACCTGATATGTGTTCAAGCTTTTTCAAAATAAGCCTTGTTCCAACTTCAAAAGCTCAGTAATTTTTCAGGTTCAAGGTTGTCCATATTTAAGTCAGATTGGTCAAACAGCTAGCAGTGAAAAACCTGAACTGATGACATATGGTATGCTGTTGTGCTCTTTATGATCACATATAAACAAAATAAAACATTTTGTGACCTCATTTTGCTGTCACACAGATGTGCACAGGTAGTTTTACAAGGAAGTCTGTTTATGCGCCATTTCCAGCAAAATCCAGAAGTGACATGTGTCTAAGAACTCAAAATGGAAACATTTCAACTACACGAGAAGAATGTGCACATAACACCATCCAGAGGAATCAGCTCACACAGGACACGATACATCTGCACACCTTTAAGTGCTCTCTGGTCAAACTGTCTCCTTCCAGCACTGCAGATGCATGGGCTGTCCAGGGCCAGGAGTGAAAACTGCTGTGTGGGGGAAGTATGGAGTGGGACAGTTTGGCTGCTGTGGGGCACCTGTGTGCTGAGGAGACTCCAGGGCCTGGTAAAATTCAAGAGATAGGAAGAAAGAGATCTCATGTCAACTGGGAAGAGCTACATGTTGCATTAGAGCCACAAGAAAAGGGTACATACAGTGCGTACTCAATACAACCAGCCATCACCATGGACAAGTTTGGCAGAGTGTGGAGGTGGACAGAGCTGACTTGGCAGTGATTCTGATGAAGCAGGACCTCCCTCCTTCCTTCCTTCCTCCAATGGAAGCTTAATGGCTTTTTTTTTTTCATAATGACCACTACTGCTCATGTTCCTTTCTAACCATCTTAACACGGGCTCGTAAAGAAGATGACGTGAGGAAAGAAGGAAGAGAGGAAACAGAATTATTTAACTGGACACAAATCAAAAAGGTCAAGTACAATGAGGGTCAACATAAAGAAAAGGAACTGTAAGGAAGAATAAGGAGAGCAGTCCAAACAGCACCCATTGTTCTCTGAAAGGGAACTTTGTACTTGAAGAATTTGAGTGATTTCTGTTCTAAACCAGCCTAAATTAAAGATCAAGAGACAGAAGCATGTAAATCAGCTAGTTCAAGTCCCTGGCACGTTAACAGTCTGAATATGACTTAGTTTTAGAAAGTATTTATAAAATAGATTGCACTTGTATAGATTATTAAAATAAAACTGGTACACATCCTGCTTGCTACTTATTGAAGACTCCAGAGGACACAATTTAACCACCTGAAAGTGGTTAAAAAAAAGTTTCTGTAATATTTCAAGATTTTTGCAGAATAACAGCTTACAAAGTATTAAAAGGAAACATTCATTGCAGTGAAAAATAATGTTAAACACCTAATTTCATGAAGCAGTCTCATTTAGATACTTAGCTACTCCATTTATTACCAGGTTCATTTCATATCCTAACTATTACCTCTCGACAGAAAGCAGAGAGGAATCCACACTGACACGTAAGCATTTCAAAGCAAATTTAATAGAGTTGATTTCAAAGCATTTTCCGAGGAAAACTTAATGAAATGGAAGCACAGCTTCTAAATTCTGTAGGGAGAGGGCTGCACCTAGGGAGGAGGAGGATGGGAATGGATCCCACTGCAGGTGTTAAATCCTCTGTTTCAAATCATACTCAATTGCTGACAGATACATTTTAAAAAGTTGTAGTAAATTCGCAGTGTAAGAATGCATTCTTTTTTGCAGATTTACGAGATTCAATAGTCTGAAGTCTTCTACACAGAAAGCTATTGAGAGACTGGAATGGTGTAGGTAAAAGTATCATAGGAGGACAAGGAACAGCAAAAGCAGCTCTGGGAAAGGAATTTTAACTAAAGAGAAAGGAAGAAGTGAAACTAAAAATGCAGGATGCTGTGGTAACTTCTAGAACATACATTTTTTAAGGCTACTTTTTACATAGCTGAAGTAAACAAAAGTTTTAAAGGTAAGAATTTCTCAAGTGGAAAAATGTTTAAATTAATGAAAATCTACCATATACACACTCTTATTAAATACATATTTAGACACCTGTATACACAGAGAGAAATAGCTGGACATATGAAAGTTCAGTCATCAGAACAGGAAAAAAAAACTTATAAACAGAATCTTCTTCCTCCTTGATAATGAAAGCTTGAATAACTTTTTCAAATAAGAATGACCTTTATCTTTGGGCATCCTACCCTGGAAAACTTTTGATTGGGGGCAAAATCATTAGGTACTTGTTAATAGTATTTCAGTTTTATTTATGAACTAGGAACTACAACAGGACATGTGGAGCATGCTGCTGAGCTAGGTGACCTGATTTATTTTCTCCTCTATATGGGCCTGCCACCCACTGGAAAAAAAAAAAGAAATAGGACAGCTTTTTAAAGTTCAACTGGACAAGACTGGACTTTCTGCCTTGAAAACAGAACTCTGAAAGCTGGAACGGTCTTGTTCATAGAAGCTAGGTTAAAACTCTCTATATCAGCATTTATATAACATGTTGTGTCAAAAGTGACAAGTGATTTGAATCATTTACCATGACTTCCAGAAACTAACTTTGTCACTGAAAGGTAGCAAGATTTCCCTGGTTAGTCAAAGACTTGAGAGTTTCAAAGAATTTAAGGTTCAATGATGCTAAATATCATCTGAAGTTAGCCATGCCAGTTAGAACAATTAATAAAAGATGAAGCAATATGTTCCATAAAATACAAGCCACTTTCAAACTGAAGTTGAGACCATCATTTCTGAGGTGCGATTTGGTGGAAAAGATGAAAATTTTGACAATTTTCCCACCAGAGCAGCTTTGGAAGGGGAAAGATGAGCCTTTTCTGCTCAGTGCAGTGATATGTCTCTTGTTTGCAGTGGGGAATGCCTCATTCTCCATTTTGTGTCTGTTTCAAAATAGGGACACTGCTGATTTTTAACACTTACCAGTTTTCTGAATGATCACCCAAGCAGTATTGAACCTTTTTCTTCTTAAACTGTTCATTAGAGTATAAACCCAGATTTGATCATTTTTAATGGTAAAAAAAATAGATTAAAGTATTGAGAAACTACATGAGGTAACCCTCTTTTCCTCCAAGACTCAAAGATGGTTATTTTACATTTAGGAGTTTTGCTTGCAAATGTATTTCCAAACATTTAGCTCTTAATGCAAATGAACTGACAAAAACATCCACAACACTGTTCAGCTGCTACAAAAATCATCTTGCCTCCTGCAGCTTCATCTCTCACCACAGATATGTCAAACAACTTCTATGAATTGAGTGCTTATTATCTCTTCCTTCCTCACTACTATAAGGGGTTGAATTTAAAAGCACAGTGGAAACAATCCTTGATTGAATCACCTCTTCACTGAAACCATAACAACATTAGAGAATAAAGCAAACAATACTTAAGAGGGGTTCAATTCACCTCTGGCCTTGTAAAGTTACTGTTCTTTGTGCTTATAAAAAACACCTTATTAAAAATAACAACACAAAAAACCATTAGGAATCAGTATGCTCTCTGAATGGTAAATACTGTGGCAGAAGGATTCCATCACTTGACAATAAATACATTTTTTTTTCTGTCAGCTGGTCAACTTTTCTTTGTGCACAGACTACCTAAGCTGCTGTGGGAGAAGAATGAGTTAGGATGAAAGAGGAAACACAGACCCCTTTGTGGGTACCTCAAACCCAGCAGGTCAAGTGAGCTCGGCAGCAGGGCTGTGAGCAGCACAACAGCATTTACGTGAACCAGCAAACCCTTCAACATGCAAGCCTGCTTTGCACAGTCTCATCTTGGACGTATCCAAAATCTCAAGCAGCTTTTAAACACTGAATTCTTCTCACAGAGAGGAGAAAAGGGGAAACAGCCGTAACAGGAAGACACCAGTCAAAGCAACCAGCATAAAATGGTGTCTCTGCAGGTTTTGTGTATTTTGGTATCCATCAAGACAGACAGGAGACACATCCCATACCATTTTCTTTGTCATGCCTCTGTCACCTAATTTCCCACCAAAACGTCAACCTTGACAAAAGAAAATCTTCATAAGGAACTCAAAGTGACTTGTGGATGAGTTCTAAAAAAATTCCTTAAAGGAAGGAAGGAATGCAGCCACTTCCATGAAGAGCTCAGTAATTAACAACTGTAGCTAGACACTAGGAAATTATAGGGAACAAGAAGTGAGATGAGATCTTGCTCTAGAAAGTGGTTTGTAAAATAACACAATGGCCACACCCTGCAGCAAGAGGTATGTAATGGAAAGGTTCTCTCCACTGCATTTAAAAAAACAGATAAAACACCATGTAAATCATCACTCTAAACTCAGTGTTTGTACACAAAAAAATGACTAATAAAATCTGTATTCTCTTCCTTCCCTGCAGACCCAAGAGAGATCTCAGTTGAATCACTAATGGAATAACAATCACAGTAATAAAAAGCCTTTTTGAATAACCAATTTACAAAATCAATTTTCTGACTTATTAAAAGGGTAAAATGTTTGTTGGGGACAGTTTTTCTTCCCTCGCTAGTACATTAAGTGTCTTCTTTTAATACCATTATTATTTATTCAGTATTTTCAGCCAAGTAGATACTTTGGGAAGATCTGACTATTGATTAAAGCAATAGATATAAATCAGGGAGTACATGGAGAGGTCTGTAAAAGACATCTCTGTAAAGCCACTTTCATGAATCAAAGGCTTGGCAGCACATGCTGACTGAGACATGATGCTAGGAAAACTTAAACTTGGGAGAAAAAAACCTGTAGTTCTTTCATTGAAGGATCTCACAGATCTGTATTTCCCAGGTGTACAATAAGCTAACAGATCCTACGATGGCAGGTGCTTTTTGAGGAGCACTGAGTATTTCCTGCACCTAATCCACAATGCTCACCCCTGCTGAGTGCTGCACAAAGGCACCAGCTCCCTGGGAACACACTACTTTAGCCCGTACTTAATGCCAGGAGTATCAGATCTACTTCACATACCTTACTTTTGCTAAAGAAAATTGCTATTGGTCTACATCAATTTTCATACCCTCTCAGGTCCTCCAGAACTTCACTGCTGGCCAGCTAAAGCTCAAAATTATTGCCCACATCTCTTGAACATTCCACTGCCCCAAATAATTTTATGTGCAAACAAGGGAAAGTAGTCACATCAAATGAAGTTAATTGACTACTTAGGAAAGCAATGTCCCAACAGCAAACAGATGGACTCATTCAGCCTTCACCACAAGAAATTGGAAACATGAAAATAAGCTTTATGGTGCAAAGGGACAGCTTCTACTCCAATGCTGAATCTCTCACAGGATTCATAATTTAATTCAGGAACATCTATCTGCATTAAAGTGTGGCACAAGCAGTCTCCCAACAATCTGAAAGTTGGTAGAAGCAGTGAAAACCCAATGGCCTACAAACACTCCGAGGAGCTAACAAAGGTTAGTGACACCTAAGCTCCCAGTATTGATGAGAACATGTCACAGCTTCCCATTCACTATAATGCCTGGGCATTTTGTGGGGAAGTACAATTACAAGCACAGACTTTTTCAAAAGGTGACATTTTCAAGGAAAACATTCAATTTTATAAAATACCATTTTCATCCAGTTATGAATTTAGTACCTGAAAACGCATTTACACCACTAGCCCCCTTACCAACACTAATGAGCCAGCATTGTTGAGAAGACAATAAGCTGATGTAAAAGGGAGCTGAACCAACCCCACTCTCCCCTCCGGATTCCCCTGAGTTAAGGTTGTGCCAAAATCCTATCAGATGTCCTTTGATCGTTGTTAACTCTTCAGTCTTTCAGACAGTATGAACTGGGGCACATCTGCACTTCTTTATTGTCAGAATAACGACAGGATAATGGTCCTGGCACAAGGCCAGCCATTTTTTGAAACATTGTTGGCACAGACCATATTTGCCGTACTGTGAGTAAATGGTCTTGCCTGACAGTTATGGAACAAGTCAAGGAAATACAGTAAAAGAAAGTTACCCCAAAGTTTCCGGCATTTGTAAATAACTCCTTATTAGTTGAATTTTTTGTTCTTGAGTAGTCCACACAACTGTTTGGAGACTTTTCAGAAAAGTGACACCATCTGTAGGCAGAGCTGGAGGTGCTGTGAAAAGAGAAAATGGATCCCAACCTCCAACTCTTATAAAACCAACACTGTATCTGCAGAAGCATTTGAACAAGCTCCCTAAGCACTTGCAGATCGACTTAATACGAATGTATTTTTGAATGGTGGGACAAGCAAGCTCAAATCATTTATATCATACACACTCATATCCTTGTGATAGATACCCTGACAACACACAAATGCATTAAATAACTACAAAGGAAAAGTTATTCTCTTTCCTCCCTCACAATTTCAAGGAGAAGCTTGTGCACTTCAATTTTTCTTACTGTTTGCTCAGAAATAAATGAGGAGGAGATGGCAAAGCTCTAAGTTCAAACCAAGGCTGAACTAAAAGGCCAAAGGACTGTAAAACATGGAAAGCGACTGTGCCAGGGCTAGTCACAAAATTAAGAAAGTGACAGTTGAGTGAAAGAAGATGCTTTTAGCACCATACAGCTTTCAAATTTCTTATATATGAGAGTATTTCTTATTCATATAAAGGCTTTTAGCAAGTTACAGAGATGGACAACCAAATAAGCTTTTAAGAGATGAACCTATGGGTGTGCCTATCTGTAACAGGTTTCTGCTACATCTAATACTCTTGTGCTCAAGTAAGGCTGTCATAGAAAAGTCTCCAAGTCTTACCTCACTGCTGTTCAGTCAAAATAAACACAAACAGTAACTGGGCTTGGTTTTTAAAAAGAGAGATTTAACAGAAATACTGTAGCATCTTGTATTTCTATGTAACATTAGAAATATTACTAGGTTTAAGATACGAAGTTGTCCAAGACATCTGACCTAACAGAAGTGCAATTAAAGAAAGGGTATTTATTTGGTTTATGTTCACCTACACAATCATGCCAAAACTACCTACCTTTGTTATAAAACTATCACAATATACTTCCACTGAAATGGTTTTAGAAGCTGTGTGAGCTCTCTCCAGCTCTTGAAATAAACAAGGTTAAAGATTTTCTGAAACAAATAGGCTTATCTAGGTGTAACAAAAATCCCCCAGCAACTCTCCACAATCACCATGCTGAGCGCTGCAGAGATAAAGACTAGCGGGAATAAAAACCAAAAGGATTAACATAGAGAGGAGAGAAAAAACCACCACCACGACCACCACCACACAACAAGAACTAGCATGGAAGATTAGGTCCTGAGACACAGATCAGAAGGGTCGATACGACAGCATTGAAAGTGTTTCAGTCCTTGTAGCTGGGAAGGAGAAAAATGTGTACTTTTCTGGAAGTTTTAGTTTTGGCAGCACAGTACCACCTAGGGAACTACTCCTCAGTGACATCTACCCACTATTCCCTCTCTACCTAGTATACATAGACTGAGTGAAAAAAAACCTGAGCCAAATTTCTCAACATGTCACCAGCTATACAGAAGTTTAAAATTAAGGAAATATCTGGTTTCAAATATTTGACCCTTAATGTAAAGGGCACAGAACTGGACAAGGCCAACTTCCACAGCAGAGACATTACAGCTAGCTCTTAACTTTTAACTGGTCTTGAGACTGGAATCTGCAGATGGCCTGGTTGTGCCAAAACACATCAAGAATCCTGCAGGAGCGCTTCTTGGGGGGCAGAAGCAACAGGTACCTGACACAGCTGGTCCACCTGTAAGCACTGCAGCCATCACTCAGAGAACTAACCATGTTTCCTTCAAGAGTAGACAAAGGCCTTCCTTGGTTGGACTTGCCCTTCAGCATGGTACTAAACCATGTCTGTGCTGCACAGTCAGAAGTTCAGGCATTATGCTCTTCTAACTCAGCTTAGTAACTTGATTTGGCACCAAAATGTGCTGCTTAGTTTTGAATACAGCTTTAGGATGATTCTGAAGATGATTAGGCTGCTTATTCACCATCCAGAGTTAAGTGTGAACCAAGGTCTCTGAAGACTTAATGGTGAACTTACAGTACTGGGGACAGATAAATGCACCCCTGAGCTGTAACCATCATATTCAAAGAGTAGCATTTACATTCAAAAGCTGTCAAGAATATCACCGTGATGTACCTGCTGTAATTTAAGACCAGTTAGAAACATACTTGTGTCAGTACTGCAACATAATTTTAGCTCATTAATCCCCCTATGTAACCTCTATGTGTTCCAACACAGAAGCCTCCAACTGCAAGGACTGGAGGCTCACACTTCCAGGTCGTTGCTTGGTATAGACAACGAGAGAGCAGGTAAAGAAGAGTTACAAAAAGACATTAAGATGCTACGCTGATGTCCTATCATACCTGAAATAGAGTGGCAGTCTCAGCTCAGATACTGGAGGGCTGGTGACTACTATCCATACTCTTTTTGTGTCTTTTCTATTAACATTTTTAGTTAAAAACTTAAATAGCAAAGCTGTAGAGAATAAGGGGCTTTGAACAGTGTTACCTCCCCCACTCATCATATGAGGCCAAGTTCCCATCAATAGTATGTTGTGTGAGGTCATCTTCTGTCCTCACTATACTGCAGATAACTAGGAGGCACAACTTTTATTAGTAACAATACTTATTGTAAAGAATTTATGGAAAAGCCAAAGTTAAACACATGTTAATTTATAATGAAAAATACAGGAGTTGGTGTAAGCTTCTATTTAAATAATGCTCCTCCAAGAAAAGTCATGAATAGACAAGTGCAGGTCTTCAGTTCAAAAATCCTGTGTTGTAGAGAATTGTTAATGTATATTCCTACTCAAAATATTTGAGAGGGGGCTCTCTTAGGATGAAGAGTGGAGACAGCATGCTTGCCTATCTGGATCCAGGTATTTATTCTTATTACTGTCATAAATGTTAACTCGGTGTTGAAAAAGTGGTGGTGTTCAGGAGTACAGAAAACTGCAGGTCTTCAACCCTACAATACCTGTACATGCAGAGGAGAATTCTATGCTCAGTATAGAGATTACAGGCAAAGCCACAGGACATCTAGGATATGGGCATTTGAAGGAGACCTCTAAAGAAGATACCAGAAGTTATCAGTTATACAATTAATGCACATAAAAATCCAAATAGTAAGAATGCCTTCAACTGTAAGAGCCATGACAGATGTTAGGTTTTTTTTGTTATTGGTTTGTTGTTTCGGGTCGTTCCCCCCCCCCCCCCCCCCCCCCCCCCCCGACTCATCTCACTACTTTTTACCGTCTAGCCGACGCGTCTTTTTTTC